>JAZBHA010000002.1:242485-281457 GCA_037464855.1 Iselma pallidipennis
TGTTGGCTGTCAAACGAAACATGGCGTCAGAGATGTATCGTATATGTCAGTTGTTAACATAAAAGTGATATTTTCCGTGTTATTTACCATAAAATGGATCATAAAAAGAGTCCAATACGTCGGGCGAAACGTCAGGCCAAAGTATTAGAAGACAATTTCTGGGATTGCAGTGTATGTACATTTCGTAATACAGCGGAAGCATTCAAATGTTTAATGTGTGACGTCCGCAAAGGTACATCTACACGTAAACCGCGTATAAATTCGCAATTAGTTGCCCAACAAGTTGCTACACAATTCCTACCAGCTACCAGTAACCAGAAACAACAACAACAACAACGTAGTGAAAAGAAAGATAAGAAAGCATTGAAGAAACGTCGTCATCCGCCTAGATTGAAGAATGTCGATCGGAGTACAGCACAAACGAGAGAAGTTACTGTTAATAGTGTCACAGTCATTATTACTGAATATAAACCGAAAATTAAAAGTACAGAAGCCGCATCCAGTTCAAGTTCATCAGATCATGGATCACAATCGGAATCCAGTATGGATGCCCGGTGAGATCTTGTCCCATTCTTAGAAAACCATAATAATGAAAGGAAGATCTTCTATACTACACCGCCTACCCCCCGTCTCGTGAACAGTGTAAATAATAATAATAATGTGTGTGTGTATGTGTGTGTGTGCTTTTCCACCCAACCACCCAGCAATGGACTTTTGGATGCTGGAAAACTGCATTCTGTTTCTCTCCCACCCTATTGTGTGTTTCCAGAATGTGTATTATATGCGTGTATGTACGAGAAAGATGGAAGTTCAGCTGCCCACTGCCTGCTTAAATTTTACCACCAACCGTCGTTGTTCATTCACTAATTTTAATAAAAATCAAATGATTAAAAAAAAAGACGAAATTCCCGTTAGAATAAAAAATTTGGCAATTATTTTTAAATTAAACAACAACAACAATTTTGAAAGATGTGAAGACTGGAAAGGACTGTTTTTTGTTTCGTTGTATAGCCTTTCAAATATATGTATAATGTTGCATGCATTAAATGCATTTATTTTAATATAATATACTGTACTAAAATATACTATAGAATTGTAATAAATTTATTCAAGGAAGAAAAAGATATAGGTAATTTGTAATATAAAATCGTTGCTCATTTGTTGATGTCTTTTTTGATGATAGGTGATTTTAAAACGGTGTGTGATTACAAAACTTACCCTTAAATGAATAAATTCACAATTTTCTAAATTTCTTTCTGTTTTTAACCCGAAAACTAGAAGACAAAACACCTATAATTTCCTGCATTTATTAAAAATAAAAACAAAACAAGTTGCTCTGACAATGAGTTCATATGTTTCATACAAACTCAAGCGGCCCCCGTAAGTGGATAGCCATAAAATCTCATTCCATGAAGTTTTTTTTTTGGGCCCTTTTTTCGACACTTGCTCTCCACAGAAACTTATCAATCTCTCCTCCGGGACTCTACGAGAAGACGTGAATTCTAGATCTGAAAACCGTTTTCCGATAGCTGTTGTCGTTTCTGAGATCTGAGCGTCACATACAAAACGAAACTTATAAAGGCTTTCCTTTGGTGGGACAATTACCGATAAGGTAAGTAAGTGAATTATTGATTATAATTATATCATTCTTAAACTGTGCAATTAGAATATTTGCAAATATAACGGACATAAATATGTCAAACAGTAGCCCATAGCGTAGTTTTATTTCTTTTCATCTTTATTTTGCTTTAATTACTTCTTCACTGTTCTCCTTTATTTCTGTTTAGTTTCAATTATTTATCATTTATGTTGCATAACATTCACAGCTTGTAATTAGAATACGATTATTATTAATATAAAATTTATGATTAAAACATGGGAAAACAGAAATTTCATTCTAATACCTATACTAATGAATTTTTAGGCATAGAATTCTATTTGGTATCCGTTATTTTTTCCTGTTTGAAGTGTAATTATACATTTTTATCGTTTACATCAATAAGTGCATTTATGCACATTACGCACACACACACTCCGAATCAAATTGCTTTAGGGGTGAAAAAATCCGATAGAATGAAATTAGCTCTAGTCCCGTTAAATGTCCGTCAACGTGATTGTCTCCCATTCATCCGAATAATTGCATCACCTGATGAATTTTCCTTTTTGTTAATAAAAAAAAATGATAACGCTAAAAACTAGTCTCATATATTGTAAAGGTATTGTTTTATCTCTCTATTGGAATGCCATCAATAATATGTCAATGTTGGTGTTGTCATTTATGCACACATTTTAGTACCAAGAGAAATAGACGAAAGGGGCATTCCCATAGGAATGTGTGTGTGTGTAGATTTTTTCGGTTATTGCTGTTCAAGTGCTGTGCTATGCTGAGAGTCGAGTGGACTCTTGAATATCGTTCTTTTGATTTGCATGTCTGGATTAAATTAAGTCGAATTAAGAAAGTTGTTCAAGATGTTGAAAGATTCGTTTTTTTCGTTCATGTATGAATTGATCCGGAAATCTATTGCAAAAACGTTATAAATGGTAGTAAATAGGAGAAATGGAGAGGGTGATATAAACGAGAGGAGGAAGGAGGCTTTCAAACAAATTTCTTGCAGCACAAATTACGAATTTCTGCAAAATCTTGCTTGCATACATAGTGCCCGAAATAACTTTCGGTGTGCGCTGGGATATTGTAAGTCGGCCAATTGTTCAATTGTATTGTAACCAAATCATCACCCTTCTGTACTATTCACTATACATTTGGTCGACTGGACGCGGGGTAACACTGGAGTAATTTCGTTATATTGATGGCACTAGATTAATATTAATGGTTGCCAAAATGAAATTCCTGACTAAGTACAGTTGGCAATATGGCGTGGTCTAAAGGGTTTTTAATTGTTGTTTCATTAGAGTTTTCGGACTTTGTTGTTGGCGCACGAACAAAATTCTTCTATTACATTTCAACGATTTCTTTGTAAAGATTTCCAAAAAAAAATATAGAGGAAATTTTTTAGAGGGTGGCGATATATACGAGAGACAGGCAGTTGTGAGATGATAAAAATCGTCCCGAAAGCAAGGCGGCCACCAGCGAACAACCGAGGAACAGACACGACGTGTTGCCATGGAAACCCCAAAGAATCCGGTCCCGAGATAAGAACGAGAAGGACGGAGCCGTAGAGGAGGTTCAACCGGGGGCGCCCTGAAGGCAGCAGCAGGCTTTGCTCTAGAGAAACAGCAGCAAATGTACACACAATAATACATACGTATAGGTATAGTATAGACATAGAGGGAGTGTTCTGCCGTTGGAAGAGAACGGGGGAGGTTGTTTATGCCTTCACAGTAATCACGTGTTTGTGTATTTAACCTTATCAATAAATACACGGAGCCTAATTGATTCAGTACGGGAAGCCCTCGCGTCGTCGCCACTATCGCCATCGTCGCCGCCACCACCATCACCACCTCCATCACTACCATGATCATCATCATCATCATCATCAGCACACATGCCACCCCTATGGTATACTATTCACGACGCCCGTGACTTGTCATACATTATGTACAAGTTGGCGGTAGGGTTTCAGTTTGCTATACATACTTGAGAATCTTTAATATACATAATTTTTTATATGAGTCTGTTACATAAGAGAAATAAAAAACAATGCAGTTTTCATATAAATGCCATATTTATTTCTGCACTCTTTGAATCCCCTATTATGCCGGGTTTTTTGCTAAATCAACAAATTGTAAATTATTGAGAATTGTTGTGTATTTTCCAGGAATTACAAGGCAAACAAGAGGCAGACTGACGTTGCACGTAAACAAGTTTTATTAAAAAATTGTAATAAGTTCGTCAAAATTGTAGCAAAAGTACGAAAAACTAAAAAACACAAAAACCCAAATCAAAAACTTGTATTTTCAAATTTGTTACAACAGGTGAAGATCTTTTTGGAATATCCATTTGCATCACTTTGATTTTAGCTAGAATTTTTGTATTTTGTTTATTTTCAAGGTTTTGCATCCATAAATTGCATACAATTGCAATATTTTTACATATCATACGTGGTGACGTAACGTTTCAACAATTATTTATTTGCATATGAAAATTATTTATTCTCTTGCAGTACAAATCACATTGAAAAAATCCGAACGATTTCAGCCCATTTCCTTTGACCAACAAATATTTCTATACAAAGATTAGTAATGTTCGGAAAAAAAGGTGATAATAGTTCATTGGTAATTAACAAACATTCCTAATTATTTGTCACGAAATAATTAAGTAGGTATAAGTTCCAGTAATTTATTTGTTTGCAATTAAATTTTACAAGGTAGCAAATGATTATATAAACAATAATTAAATTCAACGTCCAATACTAAGAAATTTATTAGAATTACAATTTTTTTTGCAAGGCCCTTTTACAGTCGTACCTAGAGGCCCTTAATATAGAAAAAGTCTCCAAGCTTTGATCTATTTTTCTGATGTTACAACAGAAAACAATACACTTTTAAACTATAATTATTTCTGGAATAATGTAGAAAAAAAACATCCCTTGAAGGTCCATTTTTTTTCATCTACATATCGTCAATTTTTGATTAGAAATTCTGTTCCGACGTCATAGCGCAAAGACCTATATCTTACAGGCCGAGCCCGTACACAGAGCCAACGTCGAGCGTCCCAGTGACAAGTGCAACCCCTACTCTCTAGCTCTGTCGAGTCCCTAATTCCCACCCCCATAGCCAACCACCCTCACCCGACTAACCCCCGACGGACAACTTTTTATGTTGTGTATATTAAAGTGGATAGATCGTACCGCATTTGTATTAAAGCGATAGATTCTTCCGAAACTTTCTGGAAAATTTTCCAAAATCATTTGAAATTTCCAATTTATTTCGTATTGTAATGGAAAAGTAGTTTTCGCATAGATTTCCTCTTGTTTTTTTTGTATAAATTTGCTATCCTGAAGGACTAATGGTGGTCCAGGTGATTTTCTTGCAGTTTCCGCTCTAGAAATCGTCTAAAATAACCGGAAATGGCATTTCTTTTTTCTTTCTTACAGTTTTTTTTTTGAACTTCCATTTTAACCAGGCGCACTAGTTTCTGTCGTCATATATGAAGTTGTTATCACAGCCTCAGTTGGTCCTTATCAAAACCGCTTTTGTTGTATGAAAACCGGCTCTTGTCCCAGGTGTCCCATCGTTCATTCCAGCCTTCATGAAACCACCGTCTTGCCACATTTTCTATTTGTGTTTATGCGTTGTATTCTATTCCTTGAGAGCACCTTTATCTATATAGTTTATACTTCCGGTGCATTATGTCCGGGGGTTATAGGGTTGCATGTATACACACTTGTCTTATCCGTGAAAACAGGAATCTTATGTAACCGAGAGGGAGGGAGGGTGGCGGTTATGTAACTTTAGATTAAGAACAGAACAGAATAGAAAAAAAAACACCGAAATTGTTCTATAAATTGGTTAGTAATGCTGGTGTATAGAATTAACTGAAAGAATTTATTTGCCCAATTAACCCTTGTCAATGACGTCATGATTTCACTTATTTATATAATGGATGCATGTATTGTATACTCAACGAAAATAGATTGTTTAATAACAATGAACTCTTTTGAACTGAACCTTGTTGATCTGTGACACTTGTTTTTAATTGCAATGTATTCCAATAGATTTGCGATGAAATATACAATCAAATTGAATAGCTTTTTTTCGTTTTATCACCTGGAAAAACAGCCAATTTACTGTATTTTTATTGGTTTATTACTTTGTGTATACAGGAGAGGTATAGGTCGACTACGTTGTCCCTGTGAATATCCAACAACAGATAAACAAAATAAACAGAGAGATGGTTGTTTGGATCGCGAAGATCAAACGGTACCGAATTCTGGTTCCTGTTGTCCCTATTCGAAAATTCACAACTGTGTATTGACCTTTTATACTAGCCCTTATTTTTATAAATACTCTATTACTCTATAAAATATATAGGTATATAGAATGCCGCCCTTTTTATTCGTATAATTTCGAAATATTTACAGAATAAAGTGAACTGTTCAAATATCCTACAATAAATATTTGTTATGCCTTCGGTACGGAGTATTGCACCTCATAAACTAATAAAAGTGTACCAATTCATAGGACAGAGTTGTCTTTATGACCGGAACATTTCGAATTTTCAAAATATATATACCTACCTACGGTTAACTGTACAGTTTTATGAGTAGGATAACGTGACGGGATTTTTTGCCAGAAAAAAGCTAGTGAAATTTCACACTAGCACTACTAGTATTACATTAGAAGTAGGCATGGAAGGATTTAAATTATAATCCTAATTAGTTTATAATCCAAGAGAAACTTTTCAAGGGAATCTTAATAATTCAAAGTTTCGGATTGGGATTTTGCGGAAAAAATTTTGTATACTAATGCTGTAATGCGAGCTTGACAAACTTCTGCCAACAGAACAATCTTAATGGTGTATTAATAACATGTTTCTTTTTTGGTGACTTTATCTTTCCCTATCTCCACATTCAGTGATCACTATTTAGTTTCTTTGTGATTTCGAAAAATTTCCATTATTTACTCTGTTCAATGTGATCCTTTCCTCCTTGCCGCCCCCGACCTTAAAAAAGGAATCGATTTTTGGGTGTTTTTTTTATTAAAAGTTTTGATTACGTTCCAGATATTCGATACTTTGCAATATTTGCAAGTAGCCTTGCAAGAAACGATAGCTAGACATCTTTCTATATACCTCCTATATCTATATCTATATAGGTACAATATACGGTTGATGGTGGTGGAGACGGTAGCGGGTATAAGGGAATATCTCTACCAAGAATATATAGCATCATATATAAGGGGGTGAGAATACGGCGGCCCAGCACCTCGGGCGGTCTGATAAGGCTCCGGGGGAGGTCGTGTCGACCAAACAAATTCTGCCAACCGCACTACATCTATACAAGATGAGAAAACTTGAAAGATATTATATTGGTCGACTAAGGCCTTAAAGCGATAGACTATAGCAGGATTAAATTTTCTTGGCTTATATGTTCCAAATTCCGTTTTAATTTTACTTCGGCCTAGTTCTAATGTTACAAAACTACACAATGATCAGGGTTTTTGGGAGCATATTAACTGATACATAACCACCATTATTTTGAATTTTGACCGGTCTTTCTTTTGTTTTGTTCGCCATTTAATCCTATCTAGCTTTTCTTAGTCCATATAACTAACGTTGACGTAACAATCCTTTCTATACTATAGAGAGGGTGTTTGTGATATATGCAAAACGGGGTCGCCTAACGATTATTCCCGAAATTAGTGATAAATATCCCTTCACCCTCAAACTCTCCTATATGTATGGCGCATAGTGGGCATAACAGTAAGCGTTGAAATTACAAAGTTCCCTCGATATAAACCTGTAATAGATCCGGAACAAATCAACGTCCCGTCAAAACTTAATGCAGCAGAAAACTGATGTGAAAACTTTCAAAAAGTCATTGGAAAAACTCGGTAAGGGTGTCTCGTTTTGTGAAACAAGCAAGATATACCCCCCGCCGCCGTTGTTGGTATACAGATGAAGCGAGATAGAGAGGGTTCAGATGCCTGTTGAACACTGAGTTTATGAACAGTTTTTGTGCTTACAAACAGATCTGAAATTAAATGCCGCGCGTCCGTCTATAGAAAACTCGTTACTCTAACCGGGTTTTGAGTTGTTTTTTTCCATCTCCTCCTTCGTCTTGCCATCGATCAACCCTTTCGTTCTCCATACATGAACGACTTTTCCTTCAACATCTAGAAAACTTGGAATTGTTTAAATAATTTTCGCAGCTAGGCTAGAATTTCTCGTTCACTCTGGTTGGCGGTGGTGGTGATGGTGGTGGTTGTTTTTCGTCGATGTTTCCACTGTTGTGTTACCAACCCCGTACCACCCTTCACATGAACGATTTTCTTACTCATTCTATTGCACTATTTTCACAAATATATCGAACATTGTCTATCTTGTATTGTGGAAATTCGTTTAGTATCTCTCTCTATACCGTTGAAGTAGATTCGAATTTGGTCTTTGTCGATTTTCACAACCCTTTTGAGCATCGAACCATTCTCACCCTCGGGAACTAACATAAATCTATCTCATTCTTGCTTGGTTATTAAAGGGGATGTATCAGATTGGCACCGGCAATATTCAGATCAACACTGAATGGTAGACAATTGTAATATTGGCATCTCTCAGTTTTTATGCGAATTTTTGCAGAGGTAAAAGTGATGTTTGATTTTGTCTTTTATTGTTTTAGCGAGAGGCGTTCATTCATTTCATAAACATGCGAATTTGTACGTTTGTTCATTTTTAACGTGGCGACTTTTATAACAGCAGCGCAAAAGGGGTAATAGATTTTTAAAGAGATCATGAATTTTCAAGAAACTCCCTCCATTTCCTTTTAATTATTAACAAGATTCGAAAGGATTTCCAAAAAAAAAAACACCAACCAGTTCATCCACATCATCTGATCCTCCTCAATCATACTTCAAACCAAAATAGAACACGATGAAAAATCAACATGAACGGTCCACAGATTTGTAACCTGCGGCGATCTCATCAGTTTTCCTTGTATGTTTCAAATGCATCTCGACATTTTTCTATTTTATTTCACCAACATACTAGAAAAAGCGGCAACGGCTATAGGGGGAAAAAAGCGTACAAACTGAACAGAAATAGAATTTTAAAGCTATTCCGTGACGGAATTGTAAATACTTCGCGCTATTTGCAACCATAAACCCGTTGCTTAGCACCGTTAAGACACTTTCGCGAGAAATTATCCTGCCAGATCCGGGATTTCCAACGGATTTCTGTTGGTGTACACCTGGATTCATGAAAGGTCCTAGCTGAAATGTCTCAAATTTAATAAATTCATCCCTAGTTTTTGATATTCTTTTATATTAAAAATTAGAATTGATTCTCGGTTGTTTTGGTAATTAGAACTAACCAGATAGATCGTAGATTTCGAGATTTTACATGTTTTCTCCACGTTTGGATGATCGTAAAATGTGAAACGACCACGCGAAACTAGCGTATACACATAGAGAACAGACAGGAGAGCGTGTTTTACGAGTGGAACGAGCTGACAAATCCATCGGGACGCTGAAGATTCTGACTTGGAACAACTGAAGGGAATGAAAGAGAATTCGAAGATGAGTCTTGGTTGGCGGCGTTTTCTGGAATTTCTTCTTTATCGATCTTCTTCCATATTCCATCTGTTTCCATTAACAACAGAAAAATCCTCCGCCACTTCTTCTATATGTTTTTGATTAGAAACTTATATCTATACCTACGGTCTTGTTTATAAACTCGATGATATTGTTTAGCGAGTATTACCGAAACTTTCACATTAATGTGTGAAAAATTTGCAACAGGTTTGAAACTTTATGGCCGACTACTAAGTGAAGTATTCTCCAACGGTTGGAGGGCCTCTCGTCAGGATTACGAGTTACTCGTCCTGGAGGGCTCTAATTTCATCAAGTTCATTCAACCACTTCCATATTATTTTACATAAACATACTTATTATATATAGAAAAAAAAACAACAACAACAACAACAACAAACAACTAAAAGTTTCACAAACAGTTTCCAGTTTTTATATTTCCAGTATGGTTTTGATGATATTGCGAAATCTAACGGTGCTAGTAATCTAAAAATTTTTGATATCTTATGCAAGTTTTACACGAAAACACACTCAGTTAAGGCGTTATCGATGTAATAAAATGTTTAATGACTCCAGGATTCACCACCTGACACGACCGCCCTTTTGCTAATCCCATCCATAAATTGAAGCACTACACGTAGACAAGCAGGGGGGGGGTATTTGTTTGTCCAGTGCAATTTGTCGTTTGTTTAAATAACTAGAAATACAATTATTCCATACGGTTTCTGTATGTATTGTTAGGTTTGGATACACACACACCAAATACAAATGATAGTGTTGTTGGTCTTCAAATC
Source organism: Iselma pallidipennis (assembly GCA_037464855.1). Taxonomy (NCBI): domain Eukaryota; kingdom Metazoa; phylum Arthropoda; class Insecta; order Coleoptera; family Meloidae; genus Iselma; species Iselma pallidipennis. Next base: position 252,481 of record JAZBHA010000002.1, read on the forward strand.
ATAGGTTCCCGTTGGTAAACACGAATGGACTAATGATAATTAAACAGCCCCGAGAGCTCCGGAACTCCACCGGAGTCTTGTAATGATGGTAGTGGAAATAAAACCTTCCTACCAAAGTATCTTTGTATGTGTATGTGTGTATATGCTCTTCATCCAGGTTCTTTGAGGGAGTGTTTGTTCTGCTCTTTGGACGTCGATTTCCAATCCGTAGGGAACGGTCGGCGAAATAACAGCTTTTCATTTCAGGACTCCCTCAAGGCACAATCTTTCCATCATCTTTATTTCTGCATTTCTTTTTGAGTTATTGTTAATTTGAAAATTTCGACATATTTTCGATTATTATATCTTCTGGAATATTTAGAATTTTCTAGAGACTAGAAAATATTTTTAACTTATTAAATTGGATTGTGCTGTGCAGGTTATTAAAATATGTTGGTGGTATAGAAAAAAAAGTATGTAGGGAGAAAATGCACATGCATATTTCTCCTTGTTGCACGCCAGCGGCGCCGTTGCATGTCGCCAACTCGATCGATAGAAACTTATTATAACGTCCCGACGTTCCAAATCTTTCACCGCAGTTTTAATTTTTTTTTCTCATTCGCTTTATTTTTTCGAAAGGGGAAAAAGAGATAGAAGTCTAAATTGCAATTTCCATGAACGTTATCAAAAATTTATGATTTCGAAAATTCTACTCTAGATTGGTTCGTATCAGATCCCGTGAGAGCACTTTTGTTCCACACCGTCTACATTCTAAGGAATTAGAAAAGCTGCATCACTAAAAGATGCGCGAGAACTATAGGTGGTATAGCAGACAAAAAATTAAAAATTTTAAGTTTTTAAATGAAACAAGTTGATGTTATTTATACTAGAATTGTTGGAATACATGTGCTAGGCACCCTTCGACTAGGAGGGAATGTAACAGCCTGGGGGACGTACTCCCTTCATGGACACGACAGACAGACAGGCTGGTTGGTAGCGTGTCAGTTCGAAAACACGCCACACCTGTCCCAGCTTTCAGGCCACAGTTTCAACAAAAATTACACACGTACAAACGGTGTATTTTTTACCTTTTTTATTTATTTTTTTTTCAGGAAAAAAGACCAGTGACAGACACTTACTACGACAGCCTTAAAATTAATATTTTTAATCAGCGACAATTACAATTATTTCACCCTTTATTCTACAAAGGAAAAATCATAGGGAAGAATTCCACTGCACACCCTATTAATCACATTGTTTCGTCCACTCTGGATAATAAACTGATCTAAATGAAAGTAAAACCTGCGCTTTACGGGCGTTCAGTGTGAACAATACACCCTTGAATACCTATAAAGTCCAAACCTATCCCCCATCTACTATATGTTCATGTATATGTATGTATGTATACGTAGAATTGTCCCCCCTTTGTCAATTCAACTATGGGGGGAATTGGAAGAGAATTCCGGACCGGTGCCCGAAAGGGTGTAATTTATATGCTTAGGGGGGGTGATCGCCCCGGGGCCCGACACCATCAATCATTGCGCCAGCAGCAGTGCACCGGGGTGCTCACCCTCACGATGCAAGTGCATAACGTGTCTTTACCTCCCTCCCTCCATCCGTGTTCAGGTTATTGTGAGGTAGACTTGCTACCTGGACTAGTAAGATTCCAATGAAGATTCTTTGATTTTTATGTTGGTTACGTTTTTTTCCTTTTTGTTATTACTGTTGGAAATTTTTGGCAACAACATAATAACAGGATGATTATACCTACCTGTTATACAAGCCAGGACCGGACTATAGTGTGAACAAGTTTCCTTTTGCAACATTTTTATGTTTTTGTTGCCATTATTTACCGTTATTCAACATTATCGCGACTAATCCTTCTATTTTTATTCGTTTTGTTCAATCTTGATAATGTGGTTGTATTTAGAATTGTTTCATCATCCATCCAGTACGGTTCTGGTGGTATACCTACGTATTCTGAATATGTTCAGGGTAATATTGAGCCGCCCCATGTGGCCTAACAAATGCAAGAAAATTACACGTCCGTCTATGGCAATGGTTCACCATTTACTATGTCAATCAAATCATCCATAAAATCTGTTATTTTCCTAGCAGAATTTGGAAAGATTACAGGTTAGTTCTTGGCTAGAAACAAAGAATTTGACCGAACTTAATTTCAGACCTGTATTTCTCAAATTTCCATATAAAATATTGGGTTTATTATTATTATTTTTTGGATAGAAAGAGTTCTTTAAAACTGGATTTTGAACCAAAAAAAAATCAACCAATTAACTGTAGTTTGCATCACATTAAAATACATCTCGTTGTGTTTTCTTTTGTTGTTGTGATGATGAAATTTGTGTTGTTTAGAATGTTCGCATTTCAAAATCAAAAAAAAAAATTAAAAATAATAATAATAAAAACATATAGAGATCCGCGTCTCTTGCGGATTCTTGGATGCTGCTGCTGCATCATAATTTACATTATAGGTCATGTTGAATAAAACGAAAACAAAAAAAACCTACTCGACCAATTATTAATACAAGATGGAATTGAATTAGTGTGTTGTTTTAAATTTAATTTGTTCAACTGGGATGCTGTGAAGACATCGAGATGGAGTATTTTGTAATTAAAGAAAAATGTATGCGTACAGGATAACTTCCTATTTGCTTCGATAGGTTTCCACGAAGAAAACAACAAGTGCATTAAAGTTTTTTTGTTTAAGTATCATTATTATTGAAATTTTATTGCAAATTTCTGTCCTGAATACTTGAACTCTTCAGGTGCACTTTCAATAAATCACCGTTAGATACATAGTTAAGGATATTCAATTATTAGCACATTAATAAAGGATTTAACTTTTTTGAAAAATTTGTATAATGAATCAGTGTAGGTATAAATATAAGTGCACGATAACCAATGATATCTTGAATAGTGATAGTTTCCTGGTTTTATAAACGTCATCCAATTGTCTCATTTCCGGTGATTGCTACAAACGATCATCCATCCGAACTAGTAGGTATATAAAACTAAAAGGCGCGTCTAACTATTGCAGAAAATCGCCGTTGCATGGAAATACTACATACATATAAGTTGATTAATGTATTGTAGATATGACTTGTAGCTGTAGGTGAAATTGACCAAATTATTGTATTGTTTGTATGCTTTAGTAATCAACAATTTTATACAAAAAAATTGTCAAAAATTAACACATAATTAACGTTTAAGCCCGCCTTAAATGGTTTTAGTTTTAGTACAAGTTTGTTGTTACTTTATTAGGTCTCGGTCTAATATCCATAAATATTAATTTTACATTTATCTAGTTTATGTTTTTGCCTTTTGCAAAATATTGTAGAATTTTTAGAATCAATGAAGACATATGGGCAACTTTTCCTTTCCTTTTTTTGTTTTAAATTTCTTAATCATTGCCTCCAAATTATTCATTAGGTGGTATTACTACGAAATTTTTTCTATTATACTTGTTTTTTCCTCTTGTGTCTCTTCAACTATATAAGATTTTCTGATAGAGTCTGCAATATACTACACCGGAACCAGATGCCCCCACATCCTGGTTGTTTTCTTTACACAGGTGTTTAATTTAAATGAGGGCAAAACGTTGTGTGTAGTATCATGTTGAATTTTTTTTAAATACATTGAAATATTGATAAGTAAATAATATCTATGTAAATAATAATAATGGGGGCAAATATTATGTAAAATCGTCTAAACTGCAGGCAATATTCTGCAGTCTTGTATCACTCAGGTGCATTTATCCAATATTTGACTCATTTTCCACAATTTTTTTACAATCCGAATTTATGTTAGGTATACACACATAAATATCCGACTAGTGCATTTTATCAATTCATTTATATGTACGTTCACATTTACAAATTTACATATATGCATTAAATTATGCAGGATTAAAGAACAATAGTGATGCATTCTACAAGATTTATTCTGCTATATTTATTTTAATTAAAATGCGAATTTTATTATAGAAACAGTATCAATACATATATTCACTGATAATTTGTGAAAGATAATAGTGTTTTTTCCCCAAATAAATACTACAATAAAATATTAAAGACATGCCATGATTTAATGGTAGAAAGACACAAACTGGAATAAACTATATAATTTCTATAATTGTATTGTTTGTACGAAGTTGACTATCATTTTATTTAATTATAAGCTTATTATAATAATTGGAAGAATAAAATAACTGGAAGTTAACAAACTAAAGAATAAGACTGGAACGACATCTATCAATCAGTAGAATAATTATTTCATGTAAATTGAAATAGAAACCTGTAATTTGATGTATATTTGGTTGTCTACCTTTAGGTTGTGGCAACTGTCAAATATAACAGCTGATTTTCGTTGATCCCAGTAACATGTGATTTTGTTTACATAACAAAAAAGCAATTGTTTTTATTTATTAGTAACAAATTTTATCAATAAAGACTCAACGAATTTGGTGAGTTTTCTAGTTTTTTTTTCAAAATTGGAAATTATTTCGAAAATCGCGCAAATTAATGACGTATTTCCGTTTTTCGACTGCGCCCGTCTGTTTTCCCTTTCCCCACAATCACGATATGTAGATTTTATGACCCCACGTGTTAAAACACACAATTCTGTAAAAATCTGTCGTATTTCAATGTTTCTTTAGCTTCTAAAGAAGAAACAGGTGCTCAACAAATCTAGTCGTGTAGATTGACTCATTTTTTTGCGATTGATAAGAACACCAAAACGCTTATCATTTAGACGAGTAAGTTGCAATTTGCCTCTTTAATCCTTTTTTTTTCTCAAAGCTTTCTTAAAATAAAATAATTCTAGAAATTTTGTTGGATTTTTCTCTGTATTTGGGTGGGGCAATCGGTTTTTTCTTTATTTTCAAAAGTTTTCTTCTATTTCGAGAAATTGTCGACCACGTGTTTCACTTTAAACCCGTTTTTTTGTTTCATATTTGTCTAATTTTTCCCTAATTGGGTTTGATTTTACAGTAATCATCATCATGGTACAAAATCAGACTTCTGTTGATGAATCATCCCACATGGTAGCTAATAATAATAACAATGGTAGTCCGTCACCAATGAAGAAGAAATATGAAGGTATACCAAGTGGTAAATATCGTTTAGTTGGTTGGGGTGTTGATACAACTGGTCGTCGTTTAATTGATGAAATCTGCCAAATAGCTGCATATACACCGAAACAACAATTCTCACAATATATAATGCCATTTTCCGATTTAAATATCGCCTGTCGTCGTAAATACAATATACGTGTTGTAAATACGAATAAATATCGTATGTTGAAAGATATGCGATCGAATAAATTTGTTAAAACAAAGAGTGAAATATCAGCATTAACAGATTTCTTAATTTGGTTGGAAAGTGTCCGTGGTGATGCCACCGATGGTATATTATTAATCTATCATGAAATGCATAAAGCATCACCGGGTATATTACTAGAAAGTTTACGTCGTTATCAATTATTAGAACGTTTCCAACAAGTCGTTAAAGGTTTTGTTAATGGTTTCAATGTATCACAGATTAAATGTGCCAAAACAACGAAGAAATTCAGTTTAGGTATAATGGCGAAAATTCTATTGAATCGTGAAGATGAGGATTTCAGTAGTGCAGTGGATCGTGCTAGAGCTGCATATGAAATTGCGGCACATTTAGCACAGAGTGATTGTGAAGATGTTAAAGTCAAACAGGAGAATATTGATAATGGACAGGAATTAATTGATTTAGTTTGTCCATTTGTTAATACAATTAGTACTGAAGAAGAGGAAATTGCCAAGTTCAAGGTGAGATTATCAGGAATTTATCAGAATTCAATTGTTAAAAAAATCTAACAAAAGTTTTCTTATAGTTTTATCTAAATATGTTTTGTTTCTTTATCACTGCTTATCTATGATTTAGAAAAACCTACATATATTCAGTATTTCATATTTATAACATTGTATTTAAATATTATCGTTGAAATGCATTTATTAACAATTTTATTTATCGTTTAGTCAAGTTTTATTATTTGTTGTTATAAGGATTTTTCAACCTTTAATGTCTGTTTTTTATTCTCTATATTTGAAGGTCCTTTTGGAACGCCAAAACACTTTCCGTCCTGTATTTGGTGCTCTATTACGTGCTAGTCGTTCAGAACGTCAACATGCCAGTCACCTACGTCGTCTATTAGCTGAAAATAATATCAATTATGAGAAAATCAAATCGGCTTATGAAAATGGTGCCAAAGAGGGTCTTGATAAAGTACTAAAGGCTGAGGTACATGATTAGTGTTAACATTTGAAAAATGGAATCTCTTTTCTTTAACTCTTCCGTTTGTTGTAGATTGCAAATGCTAAAGAAGCTGATTTGAAAGAATTGTTGGATATTTTAGATAGTTTCTTTGATCCAGAAAAATCAGCTATTCAACCAAAACAACCACTAAGGTTCTCCAATAATAATAATAAGAAACCAATCAAATTTCAACGACGTAAATCAGCTAGTAATTCCGAATCCAGTCCAAATGTAACATCAACTGATAGTAATCAAGGTGTTGATGATGATAAGACTGATGTTAAAACAACAACAACACCAACAGTAACAACAACCACCACCGATGTGGTGGAAGAATCAATTAAAACAGAACCTGATAATAATCAAGAGACTGCTGTTGAAGTGCAATAAGAATTTTTCCGAAAATGTGCCTTTAAAAGAATGATTGACAATTATTTTCTTTTTTGCCCGCCCCCCTATTTTCTTGTTGGCTTATTAATCTTTTAATTTAAAGAATTATAAGTTTTTCTTTTCTTTTTTGATATATAACTGTTATTAATGTTTCCAGAATTTAATAATTTGTTTTTCAATTGAAGAATTTTTTTATGTGGAGTTACAGAATCGTGATAATTTAAGTTTTGTGATCATAATGGGTGATTTTTTGTAACAAATTTTGATTAAGTATTGTAATATTGTTACAAACCTGTTATTTATTAATAAATAAAGATTTATTAACAAAAGTAGCTCGCGCCTTTTTTTGAAATAATTGTCAAAATAATCATAACCCTACTTTTTTATTTGATAACAAAATTATTTATTTATTGCGACTTAATTTGATTTATTTATTCAAGATTGGAGTAATTGCCGTGAAATCAGGTGAGATTTTCTTATCGACATTAGATTGTTTTCTCTTATCATTGATTTTCTTATCATATCAACTTAACCTCAAATTTTTTATAGGTTATTGTTGCTATTTAATTTATTAAAATTAATAAACAGGTCCCCCCACTTTTGTTTATCATATTTGTTGAATTTATATTACGCATGGCAACAATTCTGTGACCTGGACACTTTCTATTCAAAGTTCATCTCATTATCAAGGCATTTAATTAATTTTTCTATTACTGGTATTTGTTTGTTTGTTGAAAAGTGAAAACGGCAGTAAAAAATGGGTGATTTACGATTTGATGGACGAGTTGTTGTGATAACGGGTGCTGGAGCAGGTTTAGGTCGAGCCTATGCATTACTGTTTGGTTCCCGTGGTGCTAAAGTGGTTGTCAATGATTTGGGTGGTGGACGTCATGGGGATGGTAATTCGTCGAAACCTGCTGATAATGTTGTGGCAGAAATCAAACAGAAAGGTAACAAAAACGGTAACAACAAATCGGAAAAATGGTAATTAATGTTGTTGGCAATTTTCAGGTGGTACTGCTGTCGCTGATTATAACTCGGTGGTTGAAGGTGAGAAGATTATAAAGACAGCCCTTGATAATTTCGGCCGTGTTGATGTACTGATTAATAATGCTGGGATTTTGAGAGATAAGAGTTTTGCACGGATTTCCGATCAAGATTGGGGTGAATTTTAACAAAAAATTATAACAATAAACTAATTTGTTTCCATTTTAGATTTAATCCATGCTGTACATTTAAAGGGTAGTTTCAAAACAACTCAAGCAGCTTTTCCAGTTTTCAAAAAGCAAGGCTATGGACGTATCATAATGACCTCATCGAATTCCGGTCTTTATGGTGTGTGTGTCAATTACCATAAAATTTGATTTGATTATTATCAATGAATTTTGTAGGAAATTTCGGCCAGGCGAACTATAGTGCCGCCAAAATGGGTCTAGTTGGTTTGGCAAACACTGTCGCCATCGAAGGTGGTAAATACAATATTCATTGTAACGTAATTGTACCAACAGCTGCCAGTCGATTGACTCAAGATATCCTGCCACCGGAACTTTATGACGAACTGAAACCAGAATTGATAGCTCCTATCGTAGCATATTTGTGTCATGAAAGTTGTTCCGAAAACGGTTCAATTATTGAATCAGCAGCTGGTTGGGCTGGTAAATGTCATCTAATCAGAGCTAGTGGTACAGTTCTTCGGTCGAAAATTAGCGATGGTGTTAGTTTGGAGAATGTTCGTGATAAGTGGGATCGTGTCACGGATATGTCGAATGCTGAACATTTAGATTCAATTCAAGAGGCTACTGGGGCTCTAGTTACATCATTAGAAAGTTTACGAAGTGGAGATGATCAACAACAGGGTCAAAGTGGCGTCAGTCAAGGGGAAAGTGATGTTTTTAGTTTTAGAGAAAAAGATTCCATCTTGTACGCTCTAGGAGGCATGTTGTTTGCAATTTCTTCCTAAATGCATTTTATAAAATAATTGTAATTACAGTTGGGGCTACATTGAGTAGACCGGAAGACTTCAAATTCCTCTACGAGAATCATGAAGAATTCACAACACTTCCAACATTCTATATTTTACCAGCAATGCAAGCACTCTTCAATTCTTCAAAATTAGAATCAGCAATACCAGGAAAAACAATCAGTTTAGCACAAATCCTACATGGTGAACAATATATTGAATTTGTTGGACAGGTGCCGAATGAAGGGCGTTTAATTTCGAAATCGGCAACTGTTGAAGTGCTTGATAAAGGGTCAGGTGCTGCTTTGGTCCAAAATGGTAAGTAAACAAAATCTAATAGGCTTTCGAAAAATTAATTTTTTGCTTTATTTCAGTGGAAACTTTTAATGAACAAGGCGATTTAATCATTCGTAATCAAACCGTAACTTTTGTTGTTGGTGCTGGTGGTTTTGGTGGTCCACGAAGTGGTACAAAAATCATACCATGTCAATCAAAACCAAATCGTCGACCTGATTTAAGTGTCCAACAACAAACAACAATTGATCAAGCAGCTTTATATCGTTTAAGTGGTGATATAAATCCAATACATATTGATCCAAATATGGCAATGGTTGCTGGTTTCAGACAACCAATTCTACATGGTTTAAGTACATTAGGATTTTCAGTTAGATTAGTGTTAACAGCTTATGCGAATGGTGAAACTGATTTATTTAAAGCTTGCAAAGTACGGTATTTGTAAAATAATTGCCGGATTATATTGAGGGATTAATTTTTTAGGCTCGTTTCATGAAACCTGTTGTTCCTGGTCAAACACTGAAAGTGGATATGTGGCGGGAAGGCAATAGGATTCACTTTGAAACAAGTGTAATAGAAACCAGCACTGTTGTTATTGGAGGTAAGTTGTAGAATAGAATTAATTAATCAATGAAATAAGTACGTTAACATTGCCATTAGAAAAACCATTAGACTTTGACCGTATCGATTAAAGTTCAAGGATCTATATTTTGATTACAAACAACTTTTGCCCTAATCAGTCTATTATTTTAATTTAATCTCGAAAAGAATAAAAAAATTTATCATTCAAGAACGCAATTGACTTAACTCACTTATATAAAATTCGAATAAATCAGTCAGGTTTCTAGTGTTATCGTGAGTACAACACGACTTTACTGATAACAGGTAAATATTAATAATTATTGCAATAATAATGCATATTGTACTTAAAACATTCGTGCTGAGTACAAAGACAAATTTTAAATAAATAAAGTGGCAAAAAGTCACTTTTCTTAAGTAGATACGCCCCATTTCCTTTGTACCAATTATACATAACCTCAATTTTTTCTATCACCCATACTACTGTCTCGTATTATTGATTATTCTATTTTCGGTAGATATTTGAATTAATTATTAAATAGCTGACTGTTTTTTCGTGTATTTCAGGTGCTTATATTGATTTGACAACCGTGAGAATGCAGCCGATTTCCAACAATGTTTCAGCCCCCAATTTAGAAAGTGATGCAATTTTCGAATTCATTATAGATCAAGTTAAAGCCGATCCGAATAAAGCGAAATCCGTTGGTGGTGTATTTTTATATAATATTACCAAGAATGGCAAACAAGCCAAACAATGGAGTAAGTTCGGTTCCATCAAATGGTACTTGTTGGACTTAATTAATTGTTGTTTTTTTTTAATAGCTATGGATTTGAAAAATGCTAAAGTTTATGTAGGAACACCCGATGTTAAGCCTGGTGTTACACTAACAGTTTCCGATGAAGATTTCATGTTGATGGCTCAAGGTAAATTACAGCCGCAAACTGCTTTCATGAAGGGCAAATTGAAAGTTACCGGAAATATTATGTTAGCTCAGAAATTGGCACCTTTGTTGAAAGCCAATGCTAAATTGTAATTCCAATTAGAGAGAAGGGATTGGTGGTTGTAGCTCTAATTTGTTTCTTTTATATTATATTCTTGTATGGTAACCGGTTGTTGTATTAAAATATTTTTACAAGACCATCAATAAAACTTTAAAAAATCTAATTTATTCTTTGAACAACATATTTAAAAAAAATATATCAAGTTCTATCTGAAACACTTGAATTAGGGATTAATGATGTGTTCTTAAAACTAAATTTTATCAAATTAATATCAATTTACGTGAACAATTTGGAACAATAATTCGAATCACAATTGGTGGTGGTGTTTTTATTCTTTGGCATCACCGATTCCATCAGGATATATGGCGAACATTGCTTCCGATTCTGGTAGACATGGGGAATCGTAGATTTTACACATACGGGTCTCATTGCGTCCTTTCCGTAGATAGAGACGTGTCGTGGAAGCATGTGCCATTATATTACCACCGATTGGTTTTTTCGGATCAGCATTGAACATTGCTGCACCGTCAACTTGAGCCACAACTTGATTGGTGATAACCACAGCAATTCCAAACTATAAACAATCAAAATTGTAAAACTGAAATTCATTAACTGTAGATTAATGATTGTACTTCATCAGCTAATCGCTGTAACATCCGAAGGAATCGAGCCAAGTGCATTTGACGGGCTGATAATTCACCACGACCAGCATAATCGGTACGGTACAGACCCATGGAACTATCCACTATCAACAGTGCATACCTATAATTTTGGTGTTAATTGTGAGATAAAAGTTGTCTTGTTGCGGATTAAATTACCGAGATTCTGCCATCATTGCAGCCGCTTGAATTAACAAGTGTGTTTGATGGTCGGTATTGTAGGCTCGAGCATAGGCGACATTATCTAAAACTTGCTGGCCGACCATTTTATATCGTTCAGCAACAGCTAAAAGTCGTTCCGGCCGAAATGTACCTTCTGTATCAATATACATGCATTTTCCTTCACCACCACCATAATCAATCGGTAACTGGAACACAATTATTTATAAACTAAAAGACACGATTTTATAACAAAAATACAAACTTGACAAGTCACAGCTAGTGTATGACAGATTTGTGTTTTTCCAGTACGAAATTCACCAAATATCTCTGTAATCGAACCAGTTTCAATACCACCACCTAATAGTTTATCTAATTCTTTGGAACCAGTCGTTAATTGGATAATATCCGATCGTTTCTGATGGAAATCAGTGGCTGTTGTAAAACCCATCGGTACATATTTGCCAGCTTCAGCTAGAATCTTATCAACTTTAGCCTCTGATAGACCTTTTAAGGCAACTAAACATTTCTTCGGTGTAAAAGCTACTGCTTCAACGGTATAATAGCCGGCTTCTTCCAATTTTCGAATATCACCCGAAGTGATTCCATTACCCTGGAAATTGTTAAGTACACTGATAACAGATTCGGGAGTTTTTTACAAAAAATGCATTACCTCAAGTACAGAGACGAGTTTCGGGCCCTGTTCCTCACGATCAGATTCTTGTGTTACTGTTGCAGTCGTTGCTAAACTCATTTTTATCAATTGTTGTTATCAAATTACAAAAATACAAAAAAATTAGGTTAGAATTACGCCGCTTGAATCTAGGGATTTTTATGATAATCAGAATAGCCAACTATCGCGGGAAAAATGGCGCCAATTTTCAAAATCAAAACGTCTTGCAGCAGCAGTAAAATCTTTATTAGTGTGTGATAAAGAATTATAAATCTGGAAGTAATAAACAATTATATAGAAATAGATTACCAACTTTTTTATACAAAAAGTGGATGTGCAAATATCAACAAATAACGTACTATATATAGATAACAAATAAGAATAGAAGAGCACATGCATTTATTTGAAAAAAAAAATTATTTAAATAAAGAGAAATTACTCCAAACAATACACCAGATTCTTTGAGAAAAGCACTGGGAATGTAAATTTATTGTATTTTTTTATCGTATTTGGTTATTGGTAAAAATTATTGAGATTTGAGAGAAAAAAAACACAACTCATCAGTCTTGGTACAGTTTCCACAAAGACACATTTCAGACAAAATATACAAATTGACTGACAAAATATACAAAAAAAGAGTGATTTTTTCTTTAAAGGACGCTTATAAATAAAATAGTAAATAGTAACAAATGAATAAATAAGATTTTTTACAATTTTCACATTCATTTGTATATTTCTTAGCAAATTGCATCAATTTTTTTTATATAATATATATGTGTATGTGAGCTTAATAAAAGGAATTTGTTCAAAAAATATTTCACCATCAATAAAGTACATCGACAGCCCCGTTAATAATAAGAATAATAATTTACGTTCACATATCTTAAAAAAAAATTAGCAAAAATTTCAGCTAGATTCAGGCACAAAAATTTCAATACTTTCAGCAGGTTGTTGTTGTTTTTTATTTTGCATTTTCTTCATTGCTTTCCGTCGTTCTTCTAACATTTCTTTTCGTTTAGCTTCACGTTGTTTCCTTAATTCTTCACTAGCTGCACTTGTTGGTGGTCGTGGACGATTCACAACTTTCTTCGTTCCATTAACACCATTCGATTTTTTCGTTTCATTATTAACAACCACCACTTCTTGCCAATTGTTTGCTTTCAATCCAGCAATTTCTTTAAACAGAGCATCAACCTGATCAATTTGAAGCATCACCATATCCCAGAAACCTTGTAAATCAGCATTAGTCGTTGGAAAGGCTTCACCATCAACCTACAAAATAAATACATTATTATCAAGTGGAATTTTAAATAAAATATAGTCGTAAGAGATACCTGTGTTATATTATTAGTGCAAAGACCTTTAAATTGTTGCATTTTCTGTGAAACTAATAATCGAGCTTTACCAGCAGCTGATCGAATCTTTCCAACAATTTCTTCAGGAAGATCTTCGGTTAATTCAACTTCAACATCATCAGCCAATTTCAACAAACGGTCAGTTTCACCTTGGAGAATTTTCAAGAAATAATGACCATCTTTTTCACCTATTGAAACGAATTTAGTGATAATTTGTATGAATTTAGCACAGTTTATATCGAAATAATGTAACATAATTAATAAACATAAATATCAACAACGTCAAATTTTATAATAAAATAATAGTTGACAAATTTGACAATTTTTTTTTTAAGTTTACTTTACCTGTTTCTTCAGCAATCACAGATTGTGCAATACTAGCACCTTCACTAACAGTTTCCTGTAATTGTTTTCCATTAATTTTCGTGTCATCCTTTAAAACTGGCACAGTACTACTTTTTTGCATCGATCCCCCTTCATTACTTTTACGTGTTTTATTGATTGGTAATTGGGCACGAAATTCAGCTCGTAAATGTCTTAAAACTGGTAATGTTGGATTACTATTACTTTGTTTCATTGTATTATTATTTGGTGGTGTTGTTGTTGTTGTTGTTGTTGTTGTTTCACCATTTTTAATATTTTCTTTATTTTTCTCATCGAAACTTTTATTTAATTCATTAAATGTATTACTTTGTCGTTTGATAGCGAAGAATGTTTGAGCTAAAGCTCCCGGTCCATACAAACGTTCGATACGTTGTTGGACGATTGATTTACTTTGTTGTTGTTCAACTGTATTGTAATTATTTTGTCCATTCAATGCAACACTAGTATTATTTATAAAAATTTTGTTGGAATGACCATTCTCATAACATGCATCAACACTATCTTTTCCATTAAAACTATGTTTTGTTATTGTTGTTGATGATGTTGTTGTTTGTGTATGTGATTCTTTACTAATAAATGTCATCGTTTTTGTTGCTTTATAAAATTCTTGTGTACGTGTTGTTTCATTCATTGTTGTTGGTTTCATTAATATTGGTAATGGTACTAGATTTGGTGGTGATAATAGATTGTTTTGTATTGTATATGACGGTGTATTACGTGGTGTTAAATTGTCATTTTGTGGACGATGTGGTGATACATCTCTTGATCTAGCTAAACGTTCCGGATCATAATTTGTTGTTGTTGAATAACCATTAACTGTACATGCAAGACTCAGATATGATGGTAGATGTTGTTGTTCGGCAGAGGGAGTTTTTAAACTAGCACTGCGTAGAGTTCCTGCAGATGATGCCTCCGACAGATCTGCAAACCACAATAATTTTAGAAAAATTATAACAAAAAAGAAAAATTGTGAAAAAACTAACTAAATACGTTCAAAAATAGATTTCTTAGTAATAGAAAGTTTTTGAAAAAGACTACGATAAAAGAAAAAAGGTCCTTGCACGCTTTTTTTGTCTCTCTCTTAAAAAAAAGAAGAATCTAAATGGAATTTGAGGAAAAACTAGCATCATTCTCCAACACACCGCTACCTGACAAATCAGCTGATGCTTCAACATCCAAAGAACATGCCCCAATTGAATCAACTGAAGTATCCATTGTTGTGGATGTTGATGTTGATGTACTAGCACCACCAACAACCGTTCCACTATTACTAATTTTTCCAATATTGTTGTTGTTGTTGTTTTCTATTCCTGTTGTTCGTGTTACACCTACACCTACTACATCTTCGCCACTTGTCCATTTCCCATTCAAATTATCCGGACGTCGTCTGGTAATACTATTATTACTACTACTACCACCAGCACCACCACTTGAAGCAGCTGATGAACTTCTATGTGCAATCTGATTACGACGTGTTGTAAATGAACTACGTCGTGCCTGTGCTGTTGTTGTTCTTCTTGGATCAACGGTTGATTCTAATGGTAATGAACATGGACGACGTGCTGGTACCGGTGATGTTGGTATCCTAGTGACGCCCAATAATAAGACTGTCGTCTGATCTTCAGGAAGATCGCTAGATCCAACATTTATTTAGGTTTTTAAAGGGGTGGTGATTTAAAGAAAAACCAAGAAAAAAAACACCAAAACGAAAGGTAGAAATAAGGTGCGAGCGTGCAAGCTGAATTGTGCAATCAAATCAAACCAAACGTGCAATAATCATAAAATAGAAAAAAAACAACAACAACAACAACAACAACAACAAAAATCGACCGGTAAACTCAAAACAGCACATTAACGATGCATAATTCCTGCTAATAGAGTTAATTACTTTCATGGTCAAGCTATTATCGTGATCATAATCTAAAACGAAGAACCAGGGTGTTTAATTGGGAGTTGTAAGAATATCTCTATGTTTTAAAGAATTTCTAATAATTTTTTTATGCCAATCAAAAATTGTGTCCCCCTTTCAAGTACCTCCACAATTCAAGGTAATCAGCTAACTAGTTATACCTAGGTAGGTATATGTTTTTTTTTTATTCAATCTCCATATTGATAATTCACATGAATTTAAAATTCACCTATGAATGAATTGTTTCTTCAAATGAATTCCAGACTGTAGTAGTCGTTCGCTTTCATTCCAACCCACCAGAAAGTCCAATAAACTCTCAACAACACCCAATGTCAACTATATTATATCTCTAATAATCTAAATCTGTTTTAAATAAAATTGAACAATTTTTCCAAAAAGCCGACAACAAAAAAAACACGTGCTTAATTTTTCTCTAAAATCCACAAATGCGATGAGTAAATGAATGTGTCACTTTTATTTTCGGTTAAATGAATCAAACTATTAAAATGCAAAATTTTGAAAAAACTAAAAACCATGCAATTGAAAAAAAGAATTGTACCTTTTGATCCATTTATTAATGAATTTATTTAGACGGTGTCGTTTGTCTGATTTGAAATTAAAGTGGAAAAATCGTCGATTCATATTTCTCCACTTATTATTATCTATCTATTATTTTTGGTTTGGTTTGTAATTTTAAAATTGAAAATTGTTGCAAGTTTTCACGGCATAATTCAAGTTTTAACTGAATTTAGAACATGCTAGTCGTCGACTTTAGGAATTCCCTTTGGAGTGCTTATTTTTAGACACCCCTTCTTCTTCGTTGATCATCAACATCTTCAAAAAACTATATTTAAGATGTGCAACTGTGGTCGCAATACATTTTATTAAGACATCAAAGAGAGGTATATATTTTTTTTTTATCCAATGTATGTTTGTGGAAAATAAATAACAAATAATTTAACATTTATTCTTTTCGTCTCATTATTATGCAATATTGAGAGAAAGTTGTAAAAAAAATATCAATGAACTTACATGTTGTTTTTTTTTTTGTAGAATACGGGCGAAAAAAATTAACATCCACCCATAACTTTCCGATTTTATCATCCACAAACAAACAAACAAGAAACAAATAACAGCAGGATCGATCTAACAAAATATATTCAAACAATCAACTCAAAAACCATCGACCAAGACTAATATATATTTTCGTTGTTTAATAGGATGAAATATAGTGGAATGGTTAGAGAGGGGAAATTCAAAATGCTACATTATTTGATCATTTCACTACTTACGAATCATCATTTTTCAATAATTTCTCTCTATTTGCTTCCATCCTTATTAAAACCGCCAATAAAAAAGTATGATATTAATTAATAATAAAACACCCTTTTTGGAGGATCAATTTCAAACAGAGACTAGTTTATGTTTAGAAATTGGAAAAAAAGAGAGGAGAGAAAGTACGGTCCAATGGGCAAAATCTATAAAAGGGATGAAACCTTGTAACTATTTATATATCTCGTGAAAATGTCACTGATGATTGGACAGGATTAATTTAACAAAAAAAAAACCAACCCTTTTATAAGAGAAAAAGGTAGATAGTGAGGGATTTTTTTTAAATCTCCAATAAAATTCTACATATATGGGCGATTTCGCCGGTCTATTTTGATAGTGTATGTGATCGGCCCGGTGAAAGTCCTTTAAATTTCCAAAAGTACAAGGTACTTTTCTGATGATTATAATCAGTTTAAATTTCATTTGATACGATCCAATTGGAATTATTATAATCTAATTAATCAATATAGCCTTTCTTCACCTGTTCCCATTTGATTCTTTCCAACAAATATTCCACACTGTATACGGTACAATTGTTTCATAATCGTAACATAAATACTGATTTATATTAAATTAATCTTTAAATATAAATAAGACACAAGTCTTTTTATGTTATGCTTCAATACAACGAATAATTGCCAAAGTCGTGTCATCTTTGTGGAACTGATTATTGCTTATTGTTACAGGTAATTATTGCTTGAATTGTAAGTTTTCTAATCCACAAAGATTTTTACGAAATTTGTCAATTATATGTACACACAACTTGATTTGTGGACAATTCAACCCACAATTGAAACAAAATAAATGTCAATGCATATTTTAGGTCATGAACAACTTTTTTTTTGTAGGAAATCCCACGTTGTCAATTTCTCTAATTATCATTATCTGGGTATCAATTGAACTTGATTTTTATTACAATTAATATTTGTCATTGTTTCGTAACAAATCTAGTAGAACAGTTTACTGTCTTCTAGCTTCTAGTAACACAAAATTTCATGATTTAATGCTTGAATAACAGCACATCAGATCGTATCAAACAGTTCTTGTTGTATTGTTGTATTACCATCAAAGTAATGAGATTATAAAACATACCGGTACTGTTATCGTTTACAGTTTGTTGCGCCAGACCGGAATGTACTCAAAGATACCATTGTATGGTAAAAAAGCTTCAATTTACAATAATAAAAGAATGAAATCAGAAACGAAAAAAAACCAACAGCACAAAATATGCAAAATTTTCATGCAAAAAAGCTGTCTATTTAAAAAGATAGAATTAAGCTTCAATTAATCCAAAAATAAATTCTATAATAAATTGATTACACTATCAAAGTATTTGCAGTAAAAGAAGAGATTTTTTTCAAGAAAAAAACATGATTGTAACCAAAAAATCCACCCCCTCAAAATTACTAGAATTAAAAATTTGAATTACTTACCAAGTGTTTTATAGACAAATTTTACACACAAAGAATTTACTAGAAAATCAAGAATTTCTGATAACAATCCAGTGATAATTGAATGTGACCTGATAATATAAAATAAGAAAGAAAAAAACGCCCAATTTAATTTCTACAACCCACACGTCAAAAACAACACGGCGGACATGTTAATTTGAATGGAATGACAGAAAACAGTGACGCACGATGACAGCCAATACTACCAACACTAGAACAATACAAATCGGTGAATATCAGGATTTTCGTATTGGCAAACAATTGAATATTCACAACAAAAAAATAATTGGAACACAAATGGACATTTTTTCTATTATTACGAGTCATCTAAAGGATAATGAAGCAAAATATCTCGACCTACAATCTGGTCGCAATTCAACTACACAATTCATTACAGAATTTAGTTCTGTTACGTTGGCGACACAAATAGTTAAATCTCATAATGAGCTCTCTAATTATTTTAATTGTTATTACCAATTAATTGCTTGATTTATTACAAAATTGTCGACAATTACGCTTTTCGTTCCATTTCCTTCATTATTTCTATTTTATTTCGGTTGTAATTAGGATTCGTTGCACGAGTTGCGGATAGATGGCGTTATTACTATAGTTGGTGAAGTGACTATAGTTACTGCTGGTTACTGGTTGGTGGACGATTCAAAAATGGCGCAAATAAATCGAGAAAATATTTTAAAATTCTATTTATCAACACTTCAGTCGTAATTAGTTTTCAATTTTATTAGGAAATTGATTGTTTATTGATTTTTGTGTATTTTCTTTTTAGTTTGGAAGATTTAGAGTCACGTTTCCATGACACAATTGATTCAGCAACAATTGGCCAAAAACTACAAGAATGCTCGTTAAAAATCAATTATTTAATATCTATAGACACCGATAATAGTACCCACATTGTAAATTGTTGTTATTTAATAATCTGTAGCGTAACTTTAATTATTATTTTATTTAAAGGTAGCTTTATCGCAACTGCAATGCCAATTCAATTTAATGATCAATATATGGAACAGTTCTCAGTCAATTAGTAGTAATTCTACAAAGATTACAAGTAATAGTAGTAATAATATTAATGAAAATGAAACCAAAAAACGTAAACTATCAACTGATAACTGTAATAAAATCGATATAATTGAGAATACGTTAGAAATACCGAAAGTTAACGGTTTCAATGATATAATTGGTTTAAAAGATATTATAAAAGTATTAAAATCATTGGTGATATTACCGAAATTACAGCCACAATTATTTGAAAATCATCCAAATTCATGTAATAGTGTTCTATTGTACGGTCCACCAGGTACTGGTAAAACACGTTTAGTACATGCCTTGGCTGCTGAAGCTAAAGCCCAACTACATTGTATATCAGCTAGTGATCTATTATCACATTATGTCGGACAGACTGAAAAGTTGCACATTTTTTCCTGAAAGATTGTATTTTTATTAATTATTTTTGTAAATTACTAGGACTATCAAGATTTTATTCAATTATGTGAAAACAAATGAGAATTTCACGGTGTTATTCATTGATGAAATCGATGGACTTTGCCGGAAACGTTCCCAAAACGAACAGGATCACACTAGAAGGTCTCAATTTTAATCCAATATTTCCTATTGTAATTAGAAATTGGAATATTTTCAGGATTAAAACGGAATTAATGTGTCAACTATCCAGTCTCGAGGACTATAGGAACGTGTTTCTAGTTTCTGCAACGAATTGTCCATGGGATTTAGATAAAGCAATACTACGACGTTTCCAGAAACGTCTCTATATACCATTACCGGATCGTCTGGAACGTCTGGGATTTTTCCAATATTTCTTAAAAAATGAGCATTTCTCGTCGAATTTAAATGATTGGAATTCATTATTAGATCGAACGGATTATTGTTCTGGTTCAGACTTACATCATATTGTACAAAACGCTTTATTAATACCTGTTAATGAATTGGAAGATACGAAAATATGGAAATGTACAAATGATGGTGTATATGAACCGATTTCCAATACTGACGAACAATTCGATAATATAATTTGTTGCGATTTACAAAATCTACCAAAAGAATCAGTTAAAACACGTCCGATTCGTATGGACGACTTTTTAACAGCTGTTGATAATACAATTTTCACGGTAACAGTGGATGATTTACGGAAATTTGAGAATTTCAATGGGAAATGAAACCAAAAAAGTTCATTAGATACATTATAATCTTTCTGTTTGTTTGTTTTTTCTCTGAATATACACTTAAGATTAACAATTCATTGTTACATTTTGAATTGAAGAAAAGAAAAAAAACGTATTGTTTTTAAAACAAATCATTTTACATCGTGTTACGATTTATAATTTAAAACAAAAAAAAAATAATTAAAGGAATGCGTTTTCAACACAAATTACACAGCCAACAGAAAAAAAGAAAATCGAATATCATTAATTTAAAACAAACAAGAAAAAAAATCCAATTTTAAATAATCACAGAAAATTTTTGGAGTATGTTTCGTGTAAATTTTTTTTCATCCTTTTAAGTGATAATCTTCTAAAATCTATATAATAACTTACATCTAGATAATTGTGGTGATTTTTTTAAAATCAACACAATAAAAGTTGGTTGGTTGTTTTCCTTGTCTCAACTACAAAAATAATACTTTGAGCTATGTATCGATAAAAAAAAACACCGAGGAGACAATTGCCTACCCCCACAATAAGGCATTTTAAATAAGGTACATAAACGTGCTACAAACTCCCTTATTTCCGTTTCTTTTGAAATTATCACAACCATTTCTAGCACTCGTTTTCAGTACCTTAAAGGGGTCTTATTTTCTTCAGTTTTTGCATTTAATAGTAGTAGTTGAAACATAAATATTCAGCAATAATACTCAAAGTATTACAAAACCAAAAAAAAAAACATATTCGAATTGGCCTGACTCGTTTCGTTTATGAAGGCTGCTAGAGGTAGAACTTTTCCCAGTCAAATAATTAATTCAAAATAAAAAAAGTTCTACTCCTAGAAGCTACTCACACTGTCTCTGTCCTGTAGTTCATTTAATTGTGGTGGTTTCAAGGGTGGTGCTGGTGGTGGTTCTAGATCAGGAGCACTACCCCATTGTCCAACACGACACATCATTCGATCATCATACAATGAAAATCGAGCTGCTGATTCTTTTGCTGCTTTACCACGTGTCCGACGTACAGATGGTGGGACATCACCTGGTGTTTTAACACGTTGTGATGGATCTTTTAGTCTTGATAAATCACTAATTGATGAAAAGACTTCATTGAATTGTTCTAATGATCGTTGTCTAGATAAACTATTCTTATTTCGTTTCAAGATCTGTGTTATACCTGATGAATTTATATTGTCTTGTTGTGTATTAACAACTGTTAATGGTAGTGTTGATGGTCGTTTAGTTTCTGTATCATTTAATAATGATGTAGTTACACCATTCTGACCAAAACTATTTACTAATTTACTATTCAATTTAACTTGTGTATCTTTACAATTTGTATTTGTTGTTTTACGATTCTGGAAGAATTTCATAAAACCATTCCATTTGAATTTTGATTTTGGTATATCGCGTGGATTATTATATTGTTTCGGACTGCCATGTACAGCATTTTGGACGTATGGTATTGGCATAGCACGATGATTTATTTGGAAATTCAAAAAATCATTCGGTATTAAATTCTGCGATTCAGAACTAGTACAATGTTTCGATGATTTATCGATTAATAAACTATCACTGGAACCTGATAATAGATTACGTTCAAGACATGGATTCCGGCCTTGATAAGGTTGCAATGGTGGAATATTTGCAGCTAATTGATTCGAATTCTTACAATGCTCCTCACTAGGACTTAATAGTGTTTCAATTGTACCAACAGATATATCAATTTGATGGTCGTGTAGATGATTGTTGTTAATTAATGGTGTTGGACTAGCCGGTGGATGGATGGCATGTAGAACGCGACCTTTCAATGTTGGCAATTCAAGTAAACGTTCAACAACACATAATGACGTTAGACGTGCCTCCGCATCCTGATCCCAACAATCTTCAGCCGTTTCACATAATAATCGAGCCGCAGCTGTATCTTTCCATGCTGGTGCCCATAATGGTCTAGCTTTACGCCGGCTAACTAACGTTTGCATCTGTTCTAAACTAGGATTCTCACCGGCTTCTTTATAAAACGGTGGTGAATATGGTGGTGGTTCAGAATTCAACATATCCGTACATCGCATACCCATCTCCCATAATACTAAACCCAATGCATAAACATCGATTTGTTTTAAAGCACTTTCACAGTCTCGCAAATTGACAGCTCCTTCTAATACTTCCGGAGCCATATAACGTAAAGTACCAGCTTCACTAATTGATTTATTCTCAGCCCGTCTAGGTACAACGGCCAAGCCTAAATCACATATACAACAACTCAAATCCGTTCTAACTAAGATATTTTTCGTATTAATATCTCGATGGGCAATACATGGTTTACCTAGATCGGTATGTAAATGTGCTAAACCTTTAGCAACACCTAAGGTCATCTTACTTAATGTCATCAAATCTAATGTATGATTCTTTAAATATTCTTGTAAACATTCCTGTTCTAAACTTAAGATTAATAAATAATCAGTCGGACCAGTGGATGTGATTTGATGTTCACCACCACCATAACATTTTAATAAAGCTGAATTTTCACCTGACAGTTTGTACATTTCATGTTCATTCAAGAAATAATTACGATGATGAGCAGCAAAGACTTTAACAGCTACTTCTTGATCGTCAACCAAACCACGCCAAACACAACCATACCGTCCCTGGCCTGTAATTATTATTAAATGCATCAATTTTTTTTTTGTCCAATCACATACTAAAGTACATATTTACCGATAATATTGAGAAGTTTGAGTTTATCTAGGCTATAATCAGCAAGTGGTGGTAATCCATGTTGATGTCCAGTTTCGATATCATCTTTTTTCGGTTTCGATTGCCAGAAATAATACAATATAATAAACATTGTAATTAAAACAATAAAACCCATTGATAAGCCAATCGATAATAATAATGTATCATTTGAACGTTTTGCTGCAACTTCAGTAGCTGGTGGTGGAATGTCATTATCAGGCACATAAGCATCAGTAAAATTAACATTACACATATTTTCCGAACAACAACAGAACTTTGTATCATTCATTGCTTTTGGTGGCTTCTTATCAGCAATACACTCTGTTCGATCACATTCATTCGGTTTATCCGATGTATCCCAACAGCCTACAGAAATTAGATCAAACAGAAAAAAAAGTAAACGATTAATTTTTGAAATTTGATAAAGACAACAATTTATATAACCTACTTGAGATACAGACAAAATCACTTACTATATACGTTGATGGGAGTCGAGTATTTCAAAAGTCGAGTACTACACACAAAGAGATGTGACAAAAAAAGCTTTTAACTTTGGTCTGACATCATTTAGGTTTTTTTTTTCTTCCGAATGCATGCATGTATGTACGTTTAGTGTCGATAGGAGAGTATGTGCACGGATGCAATGTTGCAGCAACAAGTTCTAAATTTAAATCAAGACTTTTATCGTACTCTTCCCACAACATCGTCAACGGGATACCCCATGCTTTGTTGTTTTTACACAAATTGTTCAAATTTTTTTGAACAAAGACCTTGCAACAATATTTAATCTAATTTATGTATTTATAAGTGATAAAAGGGTATTCAGCTCAAATAGTTCGCATACCCGAAATTATCAAAAATTATCAAATTAATTTATATGCTTCAAAAAAAAAGTGATATAAATAAAACTAGGATGATATGTAATTTTGTAAAGTTTCCGTGCTGATGTAAGAAACCAAATAATTACAAAAAATAAAAAATAGAATCTGGTTAATATTAAGAGACTACTTTTTTATATCGCAAGGCTTTGAGAGAATTTCATCAAGTGTTTTTTTTCTTGTCTTAACAGTTAAGAAGTGGTCTTGAGAGGCAACAATTATTTCACAGAGACGTACTTAAATATATTTAAGAAGAACTATAGGTTTTTTCAATGAGTCTATTACGAAAAAATTCTAGTAATAAAAGACAAAAAATAGAATTCGAATAAATAATGATCTAAATTGTAAGTGTGGAACAAATTCTTGGAAAGTAGCCTACTTTTTTGTGAACAAGTTTTAAATTAAATGTAGAAAAATTGGTCGAAATTTATTATAATTTGAATTATTTTCAAAAAACCTAGAAATGTTTTTCCCAGTTTTAATATTTTGGCATTTCTGTACGTTTGATTATTATTTCGTTTACCTTTGCCAATCAGAAATTTAGCGAAATGTACCATGTATACAGGAAGAGATTATTCTGTTCTAACATTTTCTCCTATCGCTCTCTAAAGATAAAGAGGAAGCTATTTTTCTTTAGATAGGAGGGCACCTCACCGATTTTCATTGACCTGACCGATGGATTTTCAATCTCATTTGCCCTAATTCGAGCATTTTACAATGTTATGGCAACTTTACAAACTGTTGATGACCTGACCTGACCTGACCGCAGAGATTCTAGCCCCTATAATGGCCCTTTCCCAGATTGTATTGTAACTGCGAGCCAAAAATACAATGCCATTTGATATATCAAGATACAACAATTATCGTTCCTTGTAATGGTACTGTTTATGATCTGCAAGGTTTTCAACTTATTAAATTGTTTCAAGTACGTTTTTTTCACAATCCTATCGATTGATTTATTATCAAAATAATTGCAAAAAATGGATTGTTTGTTTAATACAGCCTCATGTGGAATCTTAACTCCTAAAAAACAAAAACAATTCAACTGTCTGTGTATATTATCGAACTTTGGACTATTTCGAGTTTTTCTTCAGAAAAAAAAACACAACACTTTATCACTTTATGGCAACAAAAAATCATTATAATGGTTTAAAAATAAAACCGATTCGTGATGGCATTTAAGAATAAGCCTTGAAATATTGATTGAGAAACGACGTGTGGGGGAGAACAACAACAATAATAAATAATTCTTACCCTGTCCCATAATAGTGATTGTACCATTATTGGGATCCTCTTTCCATACTGTATAACAATAATCACTGCCACATTTCTGTGATGGTGATTCAGTTGAGATCTCTTCAGGGCCCCCATCTTCAGCAATATGAGCAATTTTTCCAATCAAATTTGCACACACAACTTCTCTTGGCTTATTATCATTATTATTATTGTTATTAATTGCTGTTGTTGTTGTTGTTATTGTGACAATAATTATTAACAAATAGATGAAGATATCACCACCCATTCTAATAATTATTATGTTGTCATGTTGTTGGTTGTATCTATAAACACAAACAAAAAAACAAAATTAATTATTTCTCATTAATTATAATAATTAGAACAGAGAATTAACCTTATTTTGATAAGTTATCATGCAAAAAATGCAACAAAACAAATTAATATGATTTTTATAATAAATATATGCACATAGACATTTGTTTTTTCTAGTGTAAATCAGACTTTGTATTGATCAAAATAATTGAATACACAACACACCACCCAGACGACTAGATTGTCATTCAAATTATATTTGTAAAATGAATAATAATAATAAAATTGTTGCTATAAGGGCAGGGGGGAGGGGTGTTAGATATTAATACAAAACAGGGGGATATATGAATTATATTTAAATTATTTTACCAATTGGAAAATTGTCGAATATTTACACACAGACACACACTGTGGGATACAATCCCAGACACGCGAACTACTGGAACTTACACAGCTAAAATAACACCGTACGTACACACCGAGCAAGTACGTTGTACAAAGTGAATGAAATTTGTTGTGTAAACAAATTTGTGGCTTTTTTCTTTGAAATTGAGATCTTGTTGTATGGATGTCTGTGTGTGGGTAATTAAACTATCTCGAGATCGTTTTTCATCTTTTTTTTCCCATCCGCTCTCTTCTAATCAGTCATATCCATATCGTCGTCGCCGCGCCTTTAGAGATGTATCACGTGACTGGCGGATAAATGACAGACGCCGGCTGGAAGACGCCAACCCTAACGGTACACTCACTATCAAATCAACAAACCGACAATAAATACATAAATTATACATGGGATTTGTTTAATTAATTGATCGGAAACCGGTTTAAACCTGGAATTGTATCGTTATCATGAATAAATATTGATTTTTTAGTGAATTTGTTTGATAAGATTCACAATTTTGTGTCGGTTCATTAACCAGACTGTACGTAGCGCATGTCGTGAATAAATTATAGGAAAAAACGCGTGTTAATAGATGCGCCTGATCTAGTTAAGAGTTTAAAGCAATTAAATAAACAAAAAAATATGTGCTCCATCTGTTTTAATCATTTTCCCGTTTATAATTCCAGTTAATTAATTTATTAGATTTTTTCCATAAAGTTCCTCTAATTCACTTCAATTAAAGATCAAAGTTACGACATACGTTACATTATAGGGAAAAAACGCGCCAATTTTAAAATGTTACCAATTCGATTTTTGCGTCATTTCTGGACTAAAAAAAAGTAAGTCTTCAAATTATTTGAATTAAAAAACTAATTTTGAGATTTTTCAGGTCAAATTTTGGTAAATATCGAATTGTCGAACCGGGTAACGTATCAAAAATGAAAAGCGTACCTGATCATATCCCAAAACCAAGTTACTATCAGTCGGGTAATCCCCGAGAATTTATCGACGAACCAGAAATTAAAAGTGCCAATGATATAAAAGCCATGCGAAATTCTTGTAAATTAGCTGCAAATATTCTACAGAACGTTGGTGGATTTTTGCAAGTAAAATCAGCGTTTGTAGAGAGACCTTTAACCTGTTCTGTATATAAAAAAAATCGTCTTTTTGTAGATAGGTCAAACTACTGATGAACTTGATACATTTGTTCATGAATTGATTGTATCACATGGAGCTTATCCTTCACCTCTAAACTACAAACAGTTCCCAAAATCGATCTGTACATCTGTTAACAATGTGGCATGTCATGGGATTCCTGATGATAGACCTTTACAAGACGGTGATATTATCAATGTTGATATCACTGTAAACAACTAACATCTAAATATTTTGAAATTCTATCGAATTTTCTCCCTGTAGGTTTACTATAACGGTTATCATGGTGACTGTTCTAAAACATTTCTAATCGGTAATGTTGATGATGCTGGTAGAGATTTGGTTCAAGCTACGGAGATTTCATTAAACGCCGGTATCGAAATCTGCAAACCTGGTAGACAATTTAAAGAAATTGGAGCAACGATTGAGGAGACAGCCAGTAGTTTAGGGTACACAGTAGTGCCGGCTTTCATTGGTCATGGGATTGGGTATTATTTCCATGGACCACCGGATATTTTTCATATACGTAAATTATTAACAAATATATTTAAAATTAAATGCCCCAAATTCCTTTTTGTATTTCTAGATAACGATGAGGATGGTGTGATGGCACCAGGTATGACATTTACAATTGAACCGGTCTTGACTCAAGGTAGTCCTGAAATAGTCATTTTAGATGATAATTGGACAGCTGTTACATTAGATTTTGCTCGAACGGCACAATTTGAACATGCAGTATTGATAACAGATACAGGGGTTGAAATATTGACCAACCCAGATTGAGTTATGCGTCAACAATTAAAAGAAGCTTTTTTTTTTAAGAATCGACTTTCTTTTTAATATAAATGGTATGTACAGTGTTCTTTTAATTAATTTTTTAATAGTTTTAATTTGAAAATTTGTGTACATATTGTCCCCACTTTAAATTCTATACAATTTTTATGTCATTTTACAATAATTCAAAGTGGAGGACTGATTTTGTAATTATGGGAAATAATCAAACTAAGTATTGACTTTGACTCTTTTTACAATGAAATTAAACTAATCAATGATTTCGCGAATTTTGTATAAAATGGAATGTTTTATACTGCTGTACACAATGTTGTTTGATTATTCCCCCGTTTTATTATTTACATAATAATTTTTCTGTCTTAAAAACTTTTAAACGACAATTGTAAAAATGCTGACATATCTTTACAACAAATTATTAGAGACTCTTTCGTATAAAAATAGATTTGTCTTGAAACATCTTCTCTTCCTTTCTTCTGGCAATCATTCACATAAAAATATGCATTGCTTTTGAATAGCAGTCACATACAGTCCAAAACGATATGTCAACATTAAAAGAAAACTGTGGACTTTTTGATGAAAACAACAAATAATTAAAAGAAAAAATAGAACGAAAACTATTTTTTGTTTGTACTGTTAATTTAAAATAATTTAAAAACAAAAACACGATAAACCGTGGAAATAATCAACGAAATAATATGTTTGCTGCTTTAGTTTAAAAACGGTATTATTGCACCACTATCAAGTTATTAAACTAAAACACCAAGAAATATATACGCAAAAGACATGAGAAAGCTGTTTTGACACATAAACATCTGTACAAAATATTGGAAAAGAAAAAAACGGAAACAAGTACGTTTTACTTCTTAAATTAATTTATAAAAA
>JAZBHA010000002.1:281509-302016 GCA_037464855.1 Iselma pallidipennis
ATATATATAATATACTATAAACAAAACATTTAAGTCAATTCAAATCAATAAATAATTTTACAACAACTGTACGCCCAAAAAAAGGCTTTAAAAAAACAAAAAGTCCAACAATCGATGGGGTTTACTAATAATAATAATCAATTGCAACAGCAACATAATCCAGAGATCTGTAGTAATTTTCCACAAAAAGAAAAAAATAGGCAACCTATTTAGCCTCTATTGTTTAGAGAAAGAAAATTAATTATCAAAGAAACGAACGAACGAACGAGAGAAGCGAGTAGATTTGTCACTCGATTTTATCAAGGAACTTAAACATTATTATTATTATTATGATTTCATGTGGTGGTGTCTTCATTTAATCTTTCCACACGATATCGATTGTATGGTATGTATGGAGTTCGTGTTAAATCATTGTCTGTTAGTACCCGAGTCCGATTGGGCACTACACCATCACCACGACCCATTAACCAATCAATACACTGTTTATGTTGCACATCACTAACATTTTCACTAGCCCATCGTTTCAACCACGCCCGGAATTTGGACGATAGTCGTTTCGTTATCGTTGGATGGCTCTGTAAAAAATAATAATAATAATTAGTCTGGGAATTTGATTTATACAATAAGAGGAGAAAAATACCTTTCGAGCTTTATAGAAGGCACTTATTTTGTAGAGGTAGCTGTCCTTATTGACTGCATACATGATTTTCGAGTCCTGTGAATTAAATTTACATTGAGTTTCATCTGAAACATCATAACCAGGATATTCAGTTTGATTTCGATCAGGCAATGGTCGTTCCAATTTCCTTTCAAAGTCATCTAATGTTCCATATCTTTTATCGTTGTTATCATCATCACCACCACTACCACCACTAGTATTACTACGATTTTTACCATCATCACCATCACCATCTGCATCTCTACCATCACCATCACCACCACCACCATCAGATTGACGTTTATTATTATCTTGCTCATCACTTGATTCACTTGGGTTATCATTTGTAGTTGAGTTTTTCTTATCTTTATGATGATTATTGTTATTATTATTATTGTTATTGTTACTACCATTACCATTTTCCATACGTTTTTTATAAATACGTAAATTACGATTTAAATAAACTGGTGAACGTCGTTTATTAGCAACATTTGTACAATCAGTATAACATTCTTTATAATTACTCCATTTTTTAGCTTCATCGACTTTTTTTGTTGAATCCTCCGAATCTGTATCCATTAATTCAATGGTCATACGACAATCTTTTTTATAAATATAAATTTTAAAACAATTCTCATCTTGTACAGCTTTCTCAGCGGCTCGTTGATAAGCAAATTCAAGATGTTGACGTCGATGTGCTGTTGAACATGATCCACCAGTTGAACTACGTTTTTGTTCTTTAATAAATAATTCTGTACATGTTATTGCTGTACGTTCGGTTACGCAATGTTGTAATTGTCTTACAGCATATGAAACAACTTTATCTAATGTAAATGCAACGTATGCATGAATACCAAACATTTCTCTTAATGTATCTTCATATGTATTTGCATCCATATTATTATCTAATAGATTCTTTACCATATCCAAAAATGCAACATAATAATCTTCAATTTCTATTTGAGGTTTTGGTTTTAATCGTAATGCAATGGCAGTACTTTCTTTACGAGCCGTACGATTTCTAGCTTCTTCAGCAGCCAGAGATACGGCTCGTTCATAGATTTTTGCCAGACGTTCACATAAAATTGCATGTAAACGTAGAAAAATATACCAATTATTATTTGCCATAAATAAAGTGTAGGCTTCGTCCTATTAAAATTGAATAATAATAATAACAATTTATTAATAAAAAAAAACTATTCAAATATAACTTACAGGATCATTAGTTTGGGCGTGAAGTGGTACTTGAGCATCATCATCTTTCAAATCAGGATCTGGCTTAATTTCAATTTCAGCTTCATAATGACCTGGTGATTTCCCAGGACTAGATTCACTATCTCCTTTTGTTTTAGTAGTATTTGCAGCATTCGGGCTACTATTTGGACTTTCATCTCCTTCTTCCTTCTCATCTATTAATATTTTAATAAATAAATATTATTTGAAAACTAATACGTGGAGGATAAAACAAAATAATTACCATCATCTTCTCGTTCATCATCAGTAAGTTGCTGTTTTGGATGGAAAAATAATTCTGGCAAAAATTGTCTTAATAAATGCTTAATTCGTCGCTTTTCACCTTTCTGAATGCCTGTTTGTCTTTTAACATGATGAATTAAAAGATTGGCAGCATCATCCAAAATTGTCCGATCTTTATATGGTATTATTAGATGTGGTCCAACTATTGGTTCTGCACCTTCTTCATTTTGTTCATGTCTCTGTTTTACGAAATTACAAAAAAGTGAATAATTATTAATTTTTATGATAATAATAATAATTTTTACCTCATCAAAAATTGTCTCAATTTCATTAAATAAACTTTTCGAACGTAATGCTTTCACATCAGTCTGTTTAAAATTAATACCTTGATGGTCTAAACTTTTCAAATAATATTTTTCATTCTGTTCACGCCATAATTTATTGAAACCTTTCTGTGCTTCTCGCCATTCCTCTTCTTTAGCTTTTAATCGACGTAGTACAACTGGTACAGCAACAGCTGGATTACGTTTTAAACCCTCAATAATTTCACCAGCTTTATCACCATAAATACGTTTCAATGCACGTTGATGTAATGTTGGTGATGAACCACCTAAACAATCATCTAAACGAAATTTACTAACTTCATCAGCATTCATACGATTCAATTTCTTTGCAACACCTTCTAATACACGTATTGTACTGGCATTCGTTTCAATAACAACATCCAATTCAAAACGTTCATCTTCACAACGATACATATATTCTTCATATTGTGTTTTACGTGAACTAACAAATGTACTATCTTCTGACCATGTTGGAAATGATACCCATTGATCATTTAATACTTCTTTACATAATTGTGTACGACCGGAACATGTTAAACCTTCTTGTGATGGTGGTATAACACAATAACTAGCACCTAAACGTTTGGCTGTTGTTAAATCAATTTCTAATTGTTGTTCACCTTGTGGACGTTCAGAACGTGTCACATTATATGGCATTGGTTCAACATCATTTTGACCAAGAAATTCACGAAACCAACGCATCAATTCAGGAAATTTACCCAAGAATGGTGTTACTATCATTATTAATTCAGTTTTAGATATGATTTCTTGATTGAATAGAATCAAACAACGAAGGAAATTATTGTAAACTTCTTGTGTACGTAATGCCTTACGAACCTGGAAGAAGAGAACAAATACGATAAATTTTTAGGGCAAAAAAAAATCCCTCAAAGTGAAATAAATGTTGCACAGTCATGAGAAGATTAAGCTATTATTTATAAAACTAAACCTTCACTCTAACCTGCTTTAAATAATTTTGCACTACTTCCTTACAATGCCCCTTGAGGATATTCTGGGCATGTTTAGATCGTATAGTGCATAAAACTGTAATATGAATTTAATTTATATAACGAATCAAATAAGTAAAAATAAAAATCAGCATTATGTTAAAGTTTAAATTCGATAATTCGAAATATTCCATTGAGTTTTTTTTTTAAAGCAATTATAATTTAGTTGTTGCGATAATTTTTTTATCGCAATATTTTTAAAAATGGTAACAATAAATAAAACAAACTGTTGTAATAATAACATACAATGAAAAACAATATTGATAAAGCAATACATTAAAACGAATATAATAATTGATTTTATGCAATATTTACCTTATCAAAGAAAGCATAATCATTTAATGTACCATATTTTCCAGCTTCAGCTAATGTAACATCTTTACAAGATGACATTTTATGTTTTTTAGGTGGCGGTGGACCATCTCGATGCATTAATGCCGGATATGTTGGTGAACGTTTTAAATGTCCAGAAAGGGCTGGTTTGTGCGTTACATGTCTATCCATCATCATATTATCACGATTATATGGTGGTTTTACTAGTGGTTTTTTAACAACTGATGTATGATGATCAATATTACCACTGCCAACATTTCCACCAATACTACTAACAACACCACTTACAACACTACCAAGATTAGTGCCACTAGCACTACCACTACCACCACCAACACCACCAACACCAGTTACTGGTTGTTGATTCATATTATTTGTTGCATCAGGTAGAAATTGGCCAAATTCAGCTAATAAATCACTTTGATTTTCAAATAATTTTGCCACTTGACTATAAACTTCTTGTTCAGTTAAATGTTTACCACCACCACTACCTGATGTTTCTTTCATTGTGCGTTGTTCTTTTTGATAAATGTGCAATATATCCAGGAAACGTTTATACTTTTCTGGTTGGTCTTGAAAACGATTCTGAAATAATTTACAGATAAATAATTAGCATCTTCTAAACGTTACCAATAATAGTGAATTCAAAAAGACTTACTTTAATTTTATTGACATAATTGATGGCATGATTGAACTGTACTGGCTGATTTTGAGGGGTGTCAGTATGGCCTTGTAAAGCTTGACTAACAGCAACTTGTGTTGCCGATAATGTTAATGAATTATTATAAATTGGTGGACCACTTCCATAACTTGAAGAATGATGAACAACAGGCACAGAAGGTGGTGGCGGTGGAGGTGGTGCAGCTGCTGCAGCAGCAGCTACAACTGGTGGTACATGTTGTTGGGTCAATGGTAACGGTTGACAGGATGGCATTGATTGTATTGGTACAGAACCTGATACATTTATTGTTCCAGAACCTCTCATAATCATTTTCTGTTGTTGTGGATCTGTTGGTATTGTTCCTGTTGGACTTGGCATACTAACAGACACTTGAAATGCATAACCTTGATCACTTTTTTGCACTTCAATTTTATAACCAGGTGGTAGAAATGTATTAAAACCGACAATTAATTCGGGGAAACCTTTGAACAAATTCGACACTCTTTGTATAACACCTGGTGTATCAATACTTTGACTTTTAAATTCTTTCATAATGTCTAAAAAGTCATTATACACTTGTGGTTTTGAACCGAATTTAAATTTAACAAGGTCCAAATATGATAGAGCATCTTCTACTTTTAATCGTTGGAAATTACCACCAGGTGATTGTTGTTGAGATGGTTGTTGCTGTTGTTGTGATTGTGATTGCATTTCCTGTATAGGTGCATTTGGTGGCGATGAACCAGTTGTACGTAATTGTGAATGACCACCACCACCACCACTACCAACTGATAATGGTTGCATTGGTGTTGATTTACCGGAATGGGGTGCCGCAGCAGCTGGCATTGCACCGTAACTAACCGGTGCTGGTGGAGGATATAGTCCAGATTGCATTCCTCCTTCACTAACAACTTTTATATTGGCCACTGTATTTGTTGTATAGGCCAAAACAGGTGTTGCTGTTGATAATGATTGATTATATATTGTTGCAGTTGCGACAGGGGATGATCTACTAATTTCTTTTATTGTTGCTGTTGTTGTTGATGTTGTTGTTATTGCTGTTGTCTCATCCACGCGCAAACGTTTCATTTCAAATTACATCGGGGCGGCTGCAAAGAAACAAAAAAAAATCATATATACAGAGATACATAGTTTTATTATTATTATTATTATTATTATCCTTTTAAATGTTTTTATGTATAATTGAAATGATTACATCATGAACTATGTATTATCATCTATCTAAAGGAACTTCATGCAACATCTCAACCGGAAAATCCTTGGACGTATAATTTTATTACAATATAAACATTGAAAATATTAATGATTTTAAATAAAACGTAATAAATAATCAACACATGTATTAATACTACCCGAAAATAAATCTGCTGCTATTCAATTCCACCAACTGATCTTAATTATTTGATGTTGTAGATTTTGTTAAATTGTCTATAAATTAAAATCAATCTTATTCTAATTATTTCGCTTCCAACGATTAGTTTCATAGTAGAAAACTGACTCTTTTCTAATTACATATTTTCAAATTAACTAGTATTACTTCTCTGTTAAAAACATCTCATGAAGTTCTTATGTAACTCAAATCTGTATCAAAATTTTTGATGTAGAAAATGTTATTTTCTGATTATTGGTCACACTGAACCACATAATCTCAATGGCGCGTTTTATAATACACAACCTGTTCGTGTAGCAAAATGTGACACTAAAAAATTTTGTTCAAATTATTATTAACGTATAGGCTCAGAAAAATTGATAGTATTGTTATTATTATTTATTTTCAAAGGCCATGATAGAATAAATAGTATAAACCACTCGTTTCATAATGCCATTGCCGCACTAGTCCTTTAGAAAACTCGTCGTTTCGCGTGCCACAAAATCATACCTTATGAAACTTGTTGTGTAATATACTAATCAAAAAAACTTACCAAAAAGGCATTAAAAAAAGTACAATTTACCAATTTACTATCACATATCAACAATAATTCCATTTATTATTAACTGAATAATCAATTTTTTTTGTTGCCTTTTAATAATTAATAATAATAATAATAATAATAATAACAACAAGTTTCTCAAAACATAAAAAAATGACAACAACGTTTACATTACGCCAGATGCCATGTTGAAACATTTCAATTCAGCTGATTCAAGTAACGACACGCCCACTTATTTATTTCTGGCATAAACAAAACCGGCAAAACGACATCACCACATCAAATGATTGCTGCTACGCAGTGAACGTATTTTCTCTTCAGCATGTTGTAACTTTACGTTTTTATTTTATTATGATGGCTATATGTATAGATTTAAAATGGTAAGATACTACCATTAATAATAATGCTGATGCTAATATCAAAATTAAAAAAACGTGAACAAAACTAAATTTGTGCACTTTAAACTCTTATCATTCTTATTAATTTTTGTTTTCTCTGATAAGGAATATACGCGTAATAAGGTTATAATTTCGTCTATTTTGACCCTCTTATATAATATTATTGGGGAAAAAAAACCGGTGATCTTTTATACTACTATCCCATCATCATTGTTTTGTTTTTCTCTAAAATAGGGTGGCAACTAGTATGCGCCTGCGTATTGCACGGTTGCAAACCCTTTTTTTCTATCATTAATCTACGGAAAAAAGCCAAACAATACTAATTCTGGATAAAAAATGAGAACCTCTTTGATTATTATTTGATATTTTCAAAGTAAAGTACCAACAGCAACAGCAGGTACTTTCACGGTTGTCCTTGAAACCAGATCTTAACCCAGAAAAAAAAGTAAAATAAAATAACGTGCTGCTTTTCGTTCTTATCTATTTTTGTTTTGTCTTTTTTCGGTTTCTCGAAAATATCAATTGTTTTCTGCAATTGACGTTTTCACTTACTTCTACCACCATCATTTGTGTTAATTTTTTCTTTACGTCATGTCCCAGTCGGGTGATGCGACATAAAAGTAGTTGTATTTAAACATTGTCTAATTGTAAAATAATAATTGTGACATAATTTAACGGGTTTTATTATAATAATAATGCCATATTGTTCAGCCATTTTTGGACTTTTATTAGTTATTTATTTAATTATTTCTATATAAAGTTATTCACCAATTTAACACAACATCACACCATCACCATTATTATTATTATTATTTATAATCGCGATTTCTTTTAGGTTTTCTCTCCGATTTATAAGTGAGAGGTGGTCGGTTTATTATATCGTCGTATGTGGAGAAAGAATATGACACCCGTTGTTCTCTCTACAATTGTTAACATATGGCAACATTGCATTGCCCTCCAACATCAGTTTCGACAGTGTTGCCAATAGTACGGCGCGCACACAAAATACATTACAACAATCAGGGACGTACTGATTCACTTATTAATAAAAAAAACGCACAAATTCCACAATTTTACACAATTTTTATCAGTAAAATTCACTTTCCAAATCAATTTAACCGTCAATTAAATTGATGACGAACTATAATAAATATTAAATATATTTTTACTTCTGATATAGAACAAAATTGTTTGAATGAGTAATGAGTTTTGCAAAAAAGTTCATCCGATTGTTTAAATTTAAAAAAAAATAACTAGATTTGTTTAGAAATTAAACGATATATGTAATTTATTTGTATTGACAACACAAAAAAATTTGCTTTTTTTTCTTTTAATTCTGTTATTACTTGAATTTGCTTGAACTGAAGTTATTTTTGTTGATTTCTGAAGGTGAAATTCCCGAATTGTTGTGTTCAAAATTGTCGATTTTTTGTTACGCCCATGTTTAGTTGGCCACCTTTGTGCATGAGTAATCCATAAAATGTGGCAACAATGCACCGTATGAGTTCGCTCCCGCGATCTACAACACTAGCTCCTGATTGGTCATGAATGGAATCGATAGGTATGTGGAAGGGGCTGGGGAACCGGACGTGCAGAGAAACACGATCGCTAAATTGTCAACCTAATTGAATTTTTCTATAAGGTTCAAAATCGCATATTGGTCTTTGTCAGGAGTAAACAAATACATACACATACACACATATACTACAGAAAATATTACATTGGAAAATTTCGTCATTTGTTTTTTTCGTTTTTCTTCTATAATTAATGGAAATAAGTGAATTAAGTGGAAATTTCATTGTTGCGATGAGTTTTATTGGAAATTTGGTGAAATTTCTAATAAAAGGTTATGATTGCTGATGTATTGCCGTAGCAATAACAGCAGCAACGCCAACTGTTTACCAGTCGTAATCTTGCATACAACACGCTTTCCGCCGTTGCCAGGTCAAGTGTCCGCAACAACATCATCATCGCCGTCGTCGCCGCCACCGCCACCGACAAAACACCGCTCAAACCTCCTTTCAAAAAAATACAAAATCAACAAGAAAAATGGATTTTTTCCGCAGGAAAATTGAAAACTTTTGCCGAATTTCGCATCTAAACACAAACATACACACAGACAATTATGTAGACTTAAAACACCTCCCACAATCAAACAACTAAAAAGCTAATTTTGGAACGCCACGATTTCTCTCTGCAATTCTATTCGGGGAGAAAAAATTTCGAAAAAATCGTAAGTTTTATGAAAATTGATGAATTCCAATAAGAAATCAACCATTGATGGAATTTTATGATTCTTGCAAGATACCAGTAAACAATTACACAACAACCCGACCGGACAAAAAAGTTAAAAATATGTCACTTACCTCACTAAAGCCCCTTTAATGAATAATTGGGCCAAATTTATATTGTTGGCCAACACTACACTAAATTCAAATAATTCTCTATGTTTTTCACTAGATTTTAATGGTAATTCACTAAAATTTCTTAAAGAAAAATTGTGATACATTCTGTTATAACAAGCACACAATACGACGACCGATTGCAGACTGGCCGCTCGGAAATCTCAGAAGCTTGTTTGGAAGAGTCCATCACATGGTAGAATCCGACGCATTAAATACCAATACATTAATAACATGAATTGATTCTTGAAATCGACAAAAAACGAAACAATAACAATATTAAAACACTTTGATAATAATTAAAATACTTAGATTTTCGTAAATTTTATAGAATTCTTGAACGAAATCTGACACAAATGACGGACACCCCTTAAGTGGAATAGACTCGACCACAGTGAATCGGATTGGTGGAATTTATTGAAGGTGGGGCGACACCAATACCAACTGTTATTAAAATTCAAAAAAACGCGCCAATATTCGGCCATAAATCACAATCAATTGACAAAATTTCACAAAAAACCTTGATTTTTTAATTAAATTTATACAAATTTGCCAACTTTCCGAAAACTATGATTTCTTCCTGCCTCCAGATTATTTATACATGAATATTGTTGCAGAGAAATTAATTTCATTTGTGTAACTTTATAGGTTAGGAAAATTGGTGGAAAAGTCGTGTTGGAATAATGGGAAAACAATCAAATATATTTAAATAATGTGCTTGATTGTTATTGGTTGGTTATAATCAAGGATGATAAGACGAACCAATCAGAAACCAGAAACGTGTCAATATTGCCACAATAAAATTCCCCAACAAACTTTTGAAGTGGCCAAAAGAAAATTGGAAAAATTATTGGAAATTCTGCAAGTATTTCGTCAAAAAAATGAAGGAGTTTTTAATTTTTTCAAGTCTTGTCGTATTTTGTTATGCCAGCGTTAAAATAAACGTTCCTGAATTGCGCTGTTTAGGTAAGATTTTGTAAATTGCAACAATCATTTTTCACGAATTTCCACTTTTTCCGCAGTTTGTAAAGCAAGTCTTGATGAACTGTTGGATGCTGTAAAACTAGTTGATCCAGCAAAAACCATGGATATTGGTGGATATCGTTTGGATAAGGAAGGTAATTTAATCAAAAAAACTATCCCACAAGCCAAATCGGAATCACACCTATCCGAATTAGTTGATGGTGTTTGTAATAAATTGGAAGATTATGTACGTGGTACATGGAAAGCAAATGGGACATTAGCACTTATCAAATTGATAACAGATGGTAAAATGAATCCAGCATTTGATCAAATCGATATTGTACAAGACGATGATTTAAACCGAAGTTTAAAATTTTATGTAAAACTATTAAGTTGTGGTAATTCTTAATTATTTTCTAATTGTTGCACGGTTTTAGTGTGAAGGGATTATGGAGGAATTTGAAGAGAATATTATCAAACATATACAAGACGATACAGATAATATCCATGATAAGGTTTGTCAAGAAGAAGCTCAATTGTGTTCAGTAATCAATCGACCACAATCTAATGAGGAATTATGACGAATATTTGATTATTTTTAAATTAAAAAATTTATATTTTTCATTGTTTAATAAAAATCAATTACATAATCAGTGTGTTGTTATTTGATAATAATGATAATATATGCAAATTAGTGATAATTGTGCTACGTTTCCCTGTTGTTGTTGTTGGGTGGAATTTTTTGAGGTTATGTTGTTGTTGTTTGAAAAATGTCAAAAGTGTAGTTGAAATAGTAAAAAATTAGTGAAAAATGCTTAAATATGAGCCAAATATATCGTCATACGAGACGATAGCAACATTAGGACAATGTTTTGAAAGTAGGGCTGCCGTACATTTAGCCAAACATGTACCATCAGATACAATGGTAGCATTGAAGAAATTTCATATGGAACGAATTAAACATGAAATTCATTTAGTTGAAGTAAATATTCTAGTTTTAGTAATTTTAATAAATGATAATTTACTTGAAAATGATTGTTTTTTTAGAGAGAAATCGTTGTAACCAAACAACTTCAACATCCTAATATCATCACCTATTATGTGGCTTTCGTTCATGGTCAAGAAGTCTGTGTTGTTAGCCCTTTAATGGCATTTGGTTCTTGTCGTGACTTATTGAATAACCATTTCAATGAAGGCTTACCAGAACCGGCGATTATTCTAATATTAAGAGATATCTTAGATGCTCTAGATTACATGCATAGAAAAGGACTAATTCATAGGTTTGCCCCACACCCATATAGATTTAACCCTTATCAGATTTGTAATTTGTTTGTTTTTTAGGTCAATTAAAGCCAAACATGTACTAATTTCGGCATTAGGTCGAGCTTGTCTATCAGGTTTACGATATGCCTGTCCTATTGTTATCAATGGTAAATGGCAAAGACATATCCATTCGTTTCCGTCATCAACAGCCACCAATTTGAATTGGTTGAGTCCGGAAGTTGTAGAACAAAATCTACAAGGCTATAATCAAAAATCTGATATGTATAGTGTTGGTATAACATTGTGTGAATTAGCAAATGGTACTGAACCGTTTGCTAATGTTTCAACAACATTTATGTTAACGGAAAAAGTGCGTGGCTATACACCGCAATTATTAGATTCAACAACGGTACCAAGAAATGACAATCATGATTCCAGTCAAGGTAATTCAATTGGCAAATCGTTGTTGTGTTGAATGATTGCTAATAATTGTTGGGTTTGCAGGTGACTCGTATGTTAGTAATACAGTGGTGAATCGACGATTCTCGGAAGATTTACATGAAATCGCTGCTCTCTGTTTACAAAAAGATGCCAACCTCCGTCCAACTGCTAGTCAACTATTAACACATCCGATATTTAAGATAACGAAAAAAAACATCTTTCTACCGGATTTACTGAAACCAGCCATACCATTAAGTAATCGAGTTGCTGTAAATACCGGTAATTCCCCGAATTCGTAGCAGTTGTGTATAAATTCTAATATAATTTTTGTATTGTAGATGAAGTCGCTGATTTAGATGTAATTCAACAATTCTCAGAAATGGATGTGTATTCGTGTGAATGGGATTTTTAAGTCCTATTTGTTTACAGTATTAGGTAATTTTATAAAAATTATTAAAAAAAAAGAGGAAAATGTGTCAATTTAACAGAAAGAATGGCCCCCAACATTCTGATCAATAAAGATTTATTTTATGAATCAGTTGAATAAAATTTGTATAGATGGCATTATTTCTGGTGTTGCAACAATTCGGATTAAAATATAAAACTAATATCAATTGAATAATACTTTTTGACAATAATAACAATAATAATAATAATAATAATAAAGAATTGTCAACAATAAAACGGTTGACATTCTTTACATGAATTCACCAATTCGGCATTATATCCTTCTATTTGTATCGTACAACTAAGAACATTTATCCGGCTTTTTATTAAACTAGTGGCTTTCTTGAGAACAATGTCTCTATCACAGTAACGATCTGTAAAAATAATTAAAATAATTAGTGGTGGACACAAAAGAATTACAATTTGGAACTTACCGACGCACAAATGTACAGAAACAGCATTTTTTCCAGGCGATAAGCTCCACATATGTAAATTATGGATATGTTTAATATTCGGTATATTTTTCAATTCATACAGGAGATCATTTGTATTTTGTGGACTACCTTCCAACAATAACCATATGGAATCACGTGCCACTTTGATTGTTGTACATATAACAACAATGGAAAATAGTAATGTACATATAGGATCGGCTATTTTAGCATTTGGAAAGATTTTTATAATAATTGCAGCAATTAATACACCAATACTTTGTAGTAAATCACCTAAAACATGAGCAGCTGCTGCTCGTACATTAATATTTGTACTCGTTTCAAGTTGGTTAGGAGTATGACTGTGGCAATAACCATGAAGGACAGCTCCCATTCTAAATTAAAAAAAAACAAGCATTAAACAAAAACACTTGACAATAATCGATTATCTCTTACACAAGATTGACAACAAAACCTAATGATGCAATCAGAATCATTGTATC
Source organism: Iselma pallidipennis (assembly GCA_037464855.1). Taxonomy (NCBI): domain Eukaryota; kingdom Metazoa; phylum Arthropoda; class Insecta; order Coleoptera; family Meloidae; genus Iselma; species Iselma pallidipennis. The sequence continues at coordinate 294,789 of JAZBHA010000002.1, forward strand.
AGCATCAATTTCGTATTCACGTTTTAATAAACGATCTATTGCCAACATGGCAAAAATTGCAGCCAACAACCATATAGTTAATACGCTCAGGAAAGCACCCAACACTTCAGCACGATAATAACCAAATGTCATATGTTTTGTTGCTGATTTCTTCGACACCCATATCGATAGTAGAGAGATCAAGAAACCGATTAGATCAGAGAAGAGATGTGCAGCATCTGTCATAACAGCTAAACTACTTGCCAATAAACCACCAATTATTTCCGTTATCATGAATGAAAAACATAAAATTGAAGTTATCATTAATTTCTTCCATGCTTTATTATCTTCATGTTGTACTAAATTATTGTGGCAATGGAATTCATCATTGGATTCAATATAACAATCCTACAACAACGAAACACTCATTAATATCCTATAAGAATTTGAATATTTTTGATTAAACATACATTGATTAGTAATGGTGAATCTTCTAAAGTATCTAAATGTTCATCCATTCTAGGATTCTCTGGTGTATCTACTGTAACAACAGCAACACTATACGGATTATTGATTCCATTTTCCTGATTCGTTCTCCATGAATTCCCTGAACAGGTACACGTTTTTATTATCGAATTTTCATCGTCCAATAAGAAATTGTCGTCGTGGCTTTTCTCAATGTGATGTTGTTCACAATATGTAGTATTCATTGTTGTAGAATTTTCCCAGAATTTTTTGCAGATCAATCAGCCAAAAAAAGAAAAAAACGAAACTTGCCTGCCAGTCGTGGCAATTCCAAAGATAACCTCAATTATTTACATTTTAATTGATTACAACAAAAGTGATTATAATTCGTCACCATAGTTAAACACAAAGGAAATCAATTGATTTGTTTATAAATGAACTGATACATAAAACGATTTAATTTTGATAAAAATTGAAATTGATTAGGAATAGGTTGACAGCAATTTGACAGCTGTCAAACGATTGACGAGTGTCTAATTGTAGCGCAAATATCAATGTTGCCAACTTTTTGTCGTTGCACAATCGCTGGATGTATGCAACCAACAATACAGGTAACTACAACACATCAATCTGCATTACAGGCAACTAGAAATACACGCTACCGACCGGAAAAGCTCTTCTGCGGAAGATTTCTGGATACAGGGATAAATTATGCGATTATTGTTTTATCCGAACAGGATTGGAAGGACAGGTGCCTAACATTTAGATCTCAAGTTGGACTTTCGAATAATTTACTTAGGGTCGTAGCTACTGCGGTAGCTGGAACTAGGTGATCTGAGCAACCCCTAGGACATATTTTTCCCCATTATTGGTGGATATCTAATCGTCCACAGGGTATATTTCAGCTACCGTACACTTCTAGACTGAATTTGTCTGAAATTCAGTTGAATAAAGCTATTTCTTTGTTATTAGAATAATATTCGAAAAAAAAATTGCTAATAAAATGTTGGTAAATGACCGGAAACGGGAATTGCAAATCTGTTTTTAGAATCAAAAGAGTGAACAAAAAAAAAAAAAACGGGGACCGAAGTTTTTTGTGTGCGGTTGAGATTCTAAATACTAATTTTAATTTGTCGGATTCAGTTAAAGGCATTATGGCACATTTAACGGAACTGCCTATATAAACTCACCCCCGAGTATCATAAATTAGTCAGGGAGTAAATTTCTATGTCAAATTATGTAAATGTGACGGCTTGAGCAGCGATCCCACTCTGTCTGTTATTGTTACAACCATAGACTTTATAATAATAATAATAATAATAATAGTATTGATAATCAGGGGGTGAGAGAATAAAGAAAAAAATTACGTAGGGACAGAAAAAGATAACAGATTAAAAAACGGAAGAATTTGCTACTATTTTAGAGATCAATGTCTCAAAAAAGTTAATTTCTTTTGAAAACTATCTATTTAGATGTATGGAAAATATTTGTGTAATGTTTAGAAAAAAAAACAAGGAAGTCTGTCTGGATTGAAATGGGGATGTCTTTAGTTTTTCAATTCAATGGATTTATGATGCGTTCCATAATCATTTCCATCCCTTAACGTCTGTCATGAATCATTTATTTCGTTATTTGTTTGCGTTCATATCAAATTGTATGAATTATCTCCAATTTGCTTTAATAGACAACCATATCTTGTCACCGGAATTTATCAACAGTTAACAATGAATAAATAAGTCGGCTAGACTGAACTTAAAAGAAAATTGATCAATCATATTTGATCTTATTCTTGGTGCTCAACGAAACTGCTTTTACACGTTACAAGAACATTTAATTGTAGCCAACCATTTACACCCCCTATTGTCATGAATAATTTAGTAAATGGCATTGGCGAAAAGTGCGTCTCTCCGATGTGCATTTCCTCATTTTGAACAATGGCCAACGAGGGGGTGCCGCAAGTTTTTATTACATTTCCAGATAATCACCCCATGTGTAGAGTGTTCAAATAGAAACACGATCAATTTCATTACAACTAATATACCTCTACACTTCCTTTTTTTATCTATTCCTTCAATACTGTATATATAAATATAAGAATCCTATAAATTTCTAACAGAAACGGAAACGTTAAACGATCATTGACAAAGCAACGGATGCCATTATCGTTAACACGTTAATTTTAGTTGTTGCTGTTGTAAAATTATAGGTGATTTTCCTTTTCCCTCTCTCACCACCCTCCTGCCCCATGTTTGGTTGTTGTTGTGTGGGAGAATTTACTAGATATAGATAGCGGTCGGCGGTGATGAAAATAATGCTAACGTGCGTCCAGGATAATCTCTGGCTAGATGGGAGGCGTGTCCTGGTCAGAGGTTGCCCTTAGTACATGTGTTTTTGTCAGATAATAGATAGTATGTCTCCTGGAGGCGGTGATCTGCCATTTGTCATAACCATTTCGAAACCGAAAAACTTTAACCGTATATGTACGATTCTTCATTCTCTCTTATTGTTTGCCTTGCTTGGACAGTTGTATGTTATTTATTGCAACTGTCCGAAGTTTATCTACAATTTTTATGACATATTATATGTGAAATAGAGATATTTCTGTACTAGATTCTTATAGCAAAAAGATGAGAAAAATGTATTAAAGATAGAAAAAAAAACATAAAATATTTATACAAGTCATGTTCCATTGTTTTAATCCTTTTTTCGTGCCCTTTGTTTTGTAAAGACAGAATTTAAATTTGCATAAAAACGATCCACCCCCGACAATCAACAGAACAACAGGAATCAATTCAAGATCAAGATCAATATTAAATTGACTTTAGAAAAGTTGAACGAAGAAAAGGTGAGACGACGCCCAATCTTGCTGGATGTACGACGAGAATCTAATGGGTTGGTGGTGACTTGCATTTAAGCCCTTGTTAATCCTCCCTACAACCATATGTGTGTGTGTGTGTGTGTCTATATACTTTACTTATGTGGTATTGAAATCGACCTTTAAATCGTTTTGTCCGGATTAAAAGGGTAACACTGAAAGACTGGTATACGTTTCCCTCTTTAATTTACATGTAGGTAGTTTTAATGAAATAAATACTTGAAAAACTTAACTTATCCCCCGAAAAAATGCCATTTTTACTGCTGTCGCGGTATGAACGTGAAGCCCTCCTGGGAAGACCAATTGTGGTGTTTTAGGAGAGTAGTCGAGTCATCTTAGTCATCTTGTAGGGGTAGCTCAAAAATGCTCTGTGAACGATTAACTATCTACAAATGATGAAGGAAGGATTCTTCCAGTTCTTTCTAACCTCCTAGCTACGGCCCCGTGGCAATTAAATTCAATAAAATCAGTTCATTACTCCCTTGCGAATGGTAAAGTTTTGTATATTTCCCCATTTGTGAATGTGACCATTAATGTTATTTGAAAATTCGCACAAAAACCAATCGCATTTCAAACGAATCGTTATTGTTTTATGTTAGCACACTGCTAGCCAACAATTTAATTTGCCGAGTTGGCGAATTGGCCAGAAACCAGACAGGAAATTTTCCTAAACGGCATTTAAGTGTCGAGGATCGACGCTTGATTTTACGATTACAGGATCCGATGGATAGTAGAATTGTGGGCAGTGCTTAGTCAACAAAATAGAGGAAAAATACAGGACCGGCATAACATCGAATTCAAAAATAGTATGTGAACAAAAAAAATGGTTTCCAATCAAAATAACATTTTCGTAATTCCCGACACATACGAAATCAGAAAAACCGTTCAGTCTGTCAAGTTCGCAATGTTAAACAGAATATCGATGAGATCGGAGAGAAATGCATAATTCGGAAGGATTGCATTGAATGCAATTCGTGTCGATCAAAGTCTAGACAACTAATCGCTTTCACCACAATTCTAGAATATTTTTTCCCATTATCTTTTATATGTAGTATGTGAATGTGTTTGACTGTTTTGGGGTCAATTTGGGTCCCTCCTGATGTCGGTCCTGGGGTTTTTTCTACTCTCCGTTGGATGGGCGTGCCCCGGGCACAAATTGCAACACTGCGTCCACCGATTCTAATCGTATTTCCACTTTTTACGACCCTCCAATTTTCTCGGAAAAATTGACTCTGTAATGGTACACATCCAGTTGTTTTCATGATTAAGTTCTCTACTATTCTCTTTAAAGGCGATTTTTCAATCTTGAACGGTATAATATCTGATTCTCTGACCCCTCAAAACGTATAGAGAGAAAGAGGCTACTCCTAACGAATCCTAATACGATTAACAGGACAAAAAAATACTGCTGTGAATTTGATTTTTGTATTTTCAACTGTATATCTCTCTTTGTCTTATTGTCTTTGTTGGTTTCTAGAGGCAATCGTGCATGACGTTGCAATGAACTAAGTGGCGATTGTTTCCAAAGCCGCGCGATCATTGATAAGAATATATAGGTATTTCTTCATTGATTATGCATAGCTTTTATTTGATTTACCGATAGTTTAATGGAATAATGTTGATCCGGGGATGGATGGATGGATGGATGGCGATCGAATTTACAATTGAATTTAAGACCGCCTTACAGAAGTCTCAATCTACCCACTTACAACACATAGACATAGACACAGATATGTATAATGAATTATTGAACCTACATGTAGTTATAAGCATTAATTTCAATTCTTACTCAATTGTCTGGAATAATAATAATAACAATAATATTGATAGTAATAATCAAATCAGCATATATTATATTATACATTGCATACTATATGACAAGTGGGTGAATTTATTTTAGGGGAGAAATTGCAGAGAGGAGTAATAATTGAGAAATGTGCAGGAATACGAGTGAATAACGTTTTTGTTTGAAAGTAATTGATAAATTTAGCTGTAAATCTAAGAAAGTTGAAAATTCTTGTTGCAAATAGGTGAGGAATAAATTTGGCCATGCACACACAAAAGAACTATAGAAGAGAAAACTTATAATAATGCATCCAAATAAATCCCCCCTGTGGTGTGATTTGAATTTTGAATTGATACAAGACCGTATACCGGTAGGTATGCATTTATTATCTACCGGTGACATTGATTTCAATAAACACTACATGGTTCATTATAAAACAATTAAAATTTCTTTTTTGCTAAGTCGTTTTTTCCAGAAAAATTGAGTTGCATCTTATAAGTAGAGACCGGAGTTTCACTATTTGCACCAAGTAGTGACGTCATCGCAATGATGTAGTAAGTGGAACAACTATTAGGAGCGGCACATTAATAAGGTGTTTGTTCAACAACAAATTAGTTACGTTATTACCAATATGTTAGCAACTGGAAATCCGGTCTCCACTTATAACTAATTTTCTTCTTTTCCAAGAAACAGGGTACGGTCCTCTTGCACAAATGTCTTAAATCACTGGTACTAATAATAAATAATGAGTAATCAATACATCTATACACTAAACACTTGTAAATGCCGCGTCCGGTATTTTTCAAATTATAATCGGAATAATAATTGAAACGCTAAAGACTTCTCCAGTCAGTTGCGTACCAACATCTTCAATAGCTACCTGTTTTAAATAATAATTTAACATATTAGTCAGGTGATATGACTATGTTGAGAATTGGACATTAATTCGATAATTGCCTAATATAATGAATGAGAAAACTCAATTTAAATTAATGAACCTGATCACGTTACAGTCATTTCAACATTCTAATAAAAACAAGCAACTTTTTTAATTCTTTTTTTGGGAAAAGTTTCATTATAAGTAGTAGAAGAGCGCCACAATGAATAATAGAAAAAAAAGGACCACAACAATAAAAGTTTGTACCTATTATAATAATATTCCGACAATAGTTAATTGAAAACTTGTACTACACATTCTAGTGACATATTCAATATGGAGAAAATAACGAAAAATAGAAATATAGTCGACAACAATAATAAGACAAAGTAACAACTTGGTTCAAGCAATAAAACAATGAGTATCAATATCAACGCCGCCGGTACTGTGGAGGCGGTGTGGCGGCGATCATTGTGTTTTGTTGTTGTTGTTGGTGTTGTTGTGGTTGTTGGTGTTGGTGTTGTGGCGGAAGCGGCACTTTTGACAGATTTCGGCCTCGTTAACATTCAAATATGGTCCCACCTACCACTACATGGGAATAACTGCCACATATCTCCCGTATAATTGAAATGAAATGAATGTCTCTTTGTTAGTGAAACGAAAAGCCGCATCACCATCTGAAAACGTAATTAAAAATCATACGACACGGCTATTTACTACTTGGAATAGTAAAGCGCGCGAAATATTTTTTACGGGTTCATTTACCCAAATTTGGATATCTGCCAGATATAAAATCGACATCCACAAATAAAACAAAAAAATTACATCCATTGGGAATATGGTTTGGTGGTGGTGGTATATTTCGAAAATTGTTTTCAACTGTATACTATGTACAGCAAAAGTTAATTGCGGCAGTGATTGGAGAAGTTGGAGGCTGTTGAGATTGCGGTTCGGGGGCGGCAGCACCCTGCAGCGTTCGTAATTGCTTAGGAGCCCCGCCCTGGGCGCGCCGCGTGCCCGCATCTCATTACACTTGTTGACAAATGAAATGCGATTAGTGATAGCGATATCGTCGTTATAAATATAACTAGATCAGGACCGGCCCCCCTTCACCCCGAAAATAGGGGAATGACAACATGAAAATTGAAAAACATCCAAATTACATTCACTTTTTTCCTCTCGTTTCGTTTTTAATTACTTACTTCCCCGACCACTGTTATTTAATTATAGTAAATTTGTAGTGTAA
>JAZBHA010000002.1:302134-405401 GCA_037464855.1 Iselma pallidipennis
GGTCTAACTCATACATCACCCTGTTTTGTCCCACGATCTGCTGATTCTAAGCTTTGTCGTTCCATTACCCCGACTAGTGACTGTTTACTGCGGCATTAATGTATACTGGGGAAATTTTCAAGAACGAAAAACCACCCTCTCCAAACCGCAATTATGAAAAATGTTACTTTCATTCTATATTATTAGGTATAACATCAATTTACATACAAAAACACACACACACACACACATGTCTTACAACAATAAAAACTCAACGGTTTTGTGCCATGGTAGGTATTTCTTGTTCTTTTTGCTACTGTTGTCTGTTTGTATTAGTAGAGGTCATCCCCTAATTACTGTAAGCTCCTCAGGGACTGTTTGCAAATGTTTTTTTCCCTCGTCTTTTGTTCCTCTTTTGTTGTTATTATTACTAGTATTATTATTATTGTAATGATCCGACGGTTGTTTTTGTTGGTACTGTTGTGTGTTAAATCCGCGTCGGCTTGAAAAGTCACGGCGTGAAGAATCAAGTGGGCGTGGAGGGATTTGTCACCCCTTGGATGTATAATCGCGGGCGCCAGGTGCTGTACACCCTGAAAACAGCTGCCAACTACCACCAGCACAGATTCCCACCTTCTTCGCATAATATACAGATTACAGATCGAAAATATTACATTCATAAGTAAAACAGTTGTCCGTTTGATAATTGTAGGTAGGAATGTTTTATCCCTGTACGGTATATATCTGGTGGTAGCCCCCCTATAGGAAAATATTGGTTGCAATCATACGCATCGTTTCATTTCTTTGAAATTACCAGTTTCGATACACCTCGTTCAGAAATGACATTTTTGATTGATGGACAGCAGCACATAAGGGGTGGTCACTATTGAAACTGATCCTGGTTCGGATACTCTCAACTAGCCACCATACTCTCCAGATTTAATAACTGGTAGTTTTTTCAAGAGTTTACTAAATAAAAAAGCGAAACACTAATTGTAATACGTACTTGATCTTTATTAAGTAACTTGAATTTGTACATTTATTTACAAGAATGCTGTTAATCCTGCTACTAGATCCTATAACGATGATAATGGTTTTTAAGAAGGATAAAAAATAAAAACTAAAAATAAAACGAAAAATCACTGCACAATATCGTTTAAAATAAGTAATTAAAAAACAAAGGCAAATGCAGTTCTCTTCCCTTGACTCACTCCTACTTCTATATTGCACTTTGAAGTCTATTGAAACTTTTTTAAGCAACAATTTCAATGTGGCGGCGGCGGCGGTGGATGGTAAGCATGCAGATCAAGTCCAGCTCGTAATGCTGCATGACTCGCCAGAACACGTCCAGCTAGATCACCTAAAGCTCTCTCCAATTGTTGATGTTGACTACGGACAGCGAATCGATTCACATGCACCGGAATCGGTACAACTAGTTTACTCTTCTGTTGGCCAGTTTTCGGCTGATGTGGTCCAGCACCTAGACCAGCTTTGACACGTTTCCATTTCGCCCGCCGGTTCTGGAACCAAATCTTCACTTGAACTTCACTTAAACGTAACGCCGATGCTATCTGGCTGCGTTCGGTTAATGAAAGGTATTTTTTTGCATGAAATTCACGTTCTAATTCTAATAATTGTTCACTGGTGAATGCTGTACGACGACGGCGGGCTTTCGTTGAATTGCCACCATCACATGGGGGACTTTCTGATGTTGGGGCATCATCGGTGTCATCTTCTAGATCCGAACCTAACAAAACACAATAATATAATAATAATTGAATAAAATTATCATCAAATAGAATGATAATCAAGAGTTGGACTTAATTATACAATAATCAAGTTAGTGTACTATTGATCCAGGCACGGAAGGGGGTTTGATGTTAAATAGGGGGTTGAAATTAATGACACTTTTGTTATCGGAAAGGAAAGAAAAAAGTGACATTAATTTTGCAGTAATTGACGTAGGGTGCTTGTATTTGAACTTGACAACAAATATTAAGTTTCCTGTAAAAATTGATTTAGGTAGGTAAGTTTATTTCGATCAAAGTAGGCTATGTATTTATATTTTTAATTGTGCGGAAAATAATGGTACAAAATTTCAATGGGGCATTCAATGATCGTTTCTTGTACGATGCCAAAATCAACAACCCACGACTGGTATGTTAGTTTAACAAATGATTTGTATACGAGTTGCAATTATTGGACATGTGGTGGTGATTCTTTTGAAACATCTGTACTTCAAAGGAAAAAAAATGATAAAAGGACTAATTCCCTAGAGTGACAATAATAACGTGCAGATGGATTCGAAATGGATTTACCATCTTTTTGACTTCTACTAGATAGATCTTGAGCTAATTCCATATCAAGACTACCATCAGAATCTGTATCTTTTCCTATTTGATGGTAGTGTTGTTGTGGTAATCCTAAATTCCATGGTCCGATATTATTGTTCCTTCTCGGTCCACTATCACTCATTAGGGCTTCAATAGAAAAAGGTCTAGGTACAGGTTTTGTTAGATTATCACTAATTGTCTGTGATGGTCTCACTATTGTTTCACTAGTCGGCACCTCCATTTTTTGTTTTCACAAACCCTTAAATTAGATAATTGTTAACCGTCGCTACTAACTACCCGTCCATCACATACACAAACATGTAGAGGAATCTTATTTAAAAAAGAGATGTTACCACCGAAAACGTTAAATAGATACTGAAATGTTGCCGATGTCCTATAAACTACTGAACATACACTCATTCACGGCACACACAGTTTCCACCACAACAATAATGTCAAGAAGGGTGAGGAGAGATGAATTAGGCGGAGTTTGATTCAGTTGACTCCACCTCAACTTGTCTGTATGGTTGAATATTGACCAATCACTAACATTCAATCAAATGTAACTGGCAAATCTGCTGGCAATATTAATTAGACATTATAAATGGGAATATTTTATGGGGATGCGTCCTAATTTGATTGTTCATTTTGTTGTAATTGATGTTGTTGTCATCCGTTAGTTTAGTGGAAGAAGAAAAAAATAAAGAATATTTGAATAAAATATACAAGTTATCGATATATTGGATGGAACAGAAATACAGTAGAAACTCGTTAATCCGAACTAATTGGGATCCAAGCTGGTTCGGACTACCGATTTGTTCGGAATCCTGCAAATAATGCTTGCGAGTTATCGGGTAGTGGGGTGACTATTATCTACTAGTGATTATAATTTTTTCATCTATTATTGGAAATATGTAACAAAAAGACACATTTTCCACTGTCTAGTTGTTGTACAATTTTACACTTTTGTGCCAGTCAGGGTGTTCTGTGTTAACGTTTAGACCCCTTGGCTGCGTAATGCAATATAATTTCTACTCATGAACAATTCAGAATTGCAGTTTCTGCAAGTTTTGTTCGGATTAAAGGAATTTTTATTCCAAATCACAGTTCGGATTACTGGAAATTCGGATTACCGTGTCTATTTGACGATTAAATCAAAAATATAAAAATTAATCAATAATTAGTTTAGACATAAATTATAAAAAAATTTCAACTTTGTGTCTATAAATCGCTTTAAAGTTACCATGAAAATATGCAAAACACTACCAGTGGTGTTATGGTAAAAAAACCATGAGGGTCTGCAAAAATTTACTGGTTCCGTATACACAAAACTGTAATGAATGTGATATTTGAATATACGAAAGGAACACTGACAATCTTCAACTACCTTCCTTTTTAGAAAACTCATCCGGACTCGATGGGTCTTTTTCAAAAATCTTCGATTTTTGTTTATAAAATTCTCAAGATATTCCATTTATCTTTAGACTTTTGAGGACTTGTTCATTTTCCCTTAGGTTTTCATGGAGAATAAAATTTTGGAAATGCAAGAAAATTGATCATGTGTTTCATTCCCGTTTAAAAACGGGCCGTTTTTCAAATTTTCTTCTTCAAAATTAGTTGGATTTAGATTTTATTTGATAGTCAAGCACTTTAAAATCCACCTTTACGTAAAATTAGTTTTACCTTTATTTAATTTGGGCTTATCTGGATAATTTGACGATTTATCAAACCTTAAAATTTCGATAATTTGAAAACTTTCTCCTGCTGATTTTTTTCAATTTGATTTTTACATTTTCACAGAACAAACTGTTTCGGTAACCAAAAAAAAAAATGGGAGTCGATCTGCTTATCAGCTGTGTAGCCCCAGCGGCCAATTGCTAAAACCGCAATTCTTTCCCTTCTCCTTCTACTTATTATTTCGACAATTTTCGATAGAACATGTGTCGATTTTCCAATATAAATTATAGATGACTGACAATGTCTTTTTTGTCCCCTTGTGTATTTTTTTCTCTTTCTTGTTTTTTGTAATAAGTATCCAAGTTATATAGTAGGTAGTATAGTTGTGATCGGTCTTCAAGTAAATACAATAAATTATTCCTGGATATTTGAGTATAGGGGGTGTGTGTAAGTAAGCTAGAGGCTCCGGAACGATGCCAGTTGTGTGTGGTACCCACCACCATCAATTGATATACAATAACGATATAGGTATAGGATGCACTTTAGTGTTTTGTACAACCTACCATTAAACTAACTAATTTGTTATGTAAATTGATCTTGTGTGCAAGCTTAAATTATATGGCTTTTATCGACAATATAGTAACGCCTCTTATTCATGTTATTGTTACTAATTGTAAGACAAACGATTTTTAACGAGTGCATCCGTTGATGATGGTTTCAATTATTTAAACAACTGGAAATGAGTTCAATGTTTCAATTATTTATTGAATTTCATATAGGGGATCGGACACGGAATTGAAGCAATAAGATTTAAATATCTATTATTTATTTGCATCTATATTACTCTGATATATTATGTGCAATAATAATAATAATAATAATAATGACCGGAAGAAATATTCCGCTTTGTGCAATATGCAAACGAAACGTCAAGTGAGTGCAAGGGGTTGTACGGCGTGTCCCGAGTGTACGGACACTTGCGGCTAAGCGATTTTCGTTGTATTTCATCAACATTGTATTGTGTCCTCAATTAACCACAGCTCGGATTTGCTATTTATTCCGCTTTTACACTCAACAACACCCCTCACTGCGTCTCTTTACCACCCTATTGTCCAAATGAATATACTATTTAAAATATACATTTCAACCATTCACCCCCGATAGAGCAGATATGAATATATTTAATAAAATTGGGTAGATATGGAATTAAATTTATGTTTCATAGCCGATAATCATGATAATGACGGTATGATGGACTAACCCTTGAATTTGATCAAACCAACATTGGATATGGTAGAAAAAAAAATGGTTTTTTCTAAATAGAATGTTTTTGCAAAACAAGGATCATAACAGCTGATCAAAGGGGGGCAGAGAACCAGTGCCAGACTGGACAGGGGGGAAATGGAAAGATTTTCTCCATGACCAGAGGGTTTTTGGGGCCATCGATAATCTTTTAAGGTATTGTTTTGAACATCAGTTGAAGAGATCTCTTCTCTTCTTATAAATTCCTCCGGGGCCACAGTAAGCCAGTCCAGCTCTGCAGCAAACGTACGTCCGTAACTCAATACATGTTTTATGAAAATTTGTTAAATTATTGGTCTATATTGCTTACTGATCCAATCAACGACCTACGCCCTCAGTTTAATCGTTCGCTCGTTATAATTTAGATATGTCCCCTTTTTCGTCGAAAATTGTAAAATTGGATTTTTGAGCCGAGAATAGACTTAAATTGATTTCTAGAAATAATAATACAGTTTCTTGTATTTGTGTGTTGTTGTTTTGTGGTGTGGTAGAGTATTCGGCTCGTTGCTTCACCAGCCAAATTTCATCGACAAAGAAAATAAACCGCCTTCAAGGCTCATTAGTGTTGCTAATCAAGATGCGTCAGACAAATTATAATTAGTATACAGTTAACTAAAAGACCGCCCCTGATGATGCTTTTATAAATACACCCATAATATGTGTTTTCAAATTTATCAACACAGATGATGTATACGCGGGTAGGACATAAATAAAAATAAAGCAGATTTTTTTTGCGTGTTGTTGTTGGTTTTTTGCCTCCAAACATAAATTATTCATAATTTGATTGAATTTTCCTCATTGTCAGTAATTATCAACAATATTCAAGGATCGAATGATATCCAACTCTAGTCTAGGATAGATACACATAACAATTATTATGAATTGTTTATTATTGTAGCCGACCGGTAGAGTATCATTAATTCGCTATAAAGGTAAACTTGTAATTCTTTTATTAATTGAATGCTCGTTTGTAGAACAAACAACTAATTATTAAGGGGAACGATGGACAAGCATTTAATGATTATTAAATAAAGTGATTAAAACTATAATGTGATAACAGGTAAAACGTACAGTCAAGAAAAGCCCCCAAATTAAATTATTCATCAATCTATTTACGAGAGTTTTGTTTTGGAATCATTAATGAAATATTAATTTGTGGATTGGGTGGCGAGGAGGAGGGCAGGAATTGTAAAAATTTAAAATTCATACAATTTCTTGTCACACATTAAACAATGGGACCATCAATCAAGGTTGCCATTTTGAATAATCAGTCTGCCGAATTTATTTTTTCTTTCTTATTGTTTTCGTGTTTGTTGATGTTTTTTCCAACATTGTTGTTAGTTTTCCGCGTGAACTCCGTCTAGGCGGCCATTCAAAGTAAAACAACTCTATCAACCGTGACTGTCGTCGTCGTCACATGTGTTCCCATCTTAACCATCCATGATTTATTAAAGTCTGGAATGTTTTACGGAGAATATGTGTTGACGCCGACAAATGGGACGATTTATTAACACAATAGTCAACCGAGCGATTCCAAATTTCCAAATGGTACAAATTTAACAACAACTAGAAGAGAGGGAGATGAAGAAAAAATTGTTATTTTTTTTGTGGCAGTGTTGTTGCGTCGCGACGCCTAATTCATTACGCTACAATTGATTTCAATAATTTTTCGATGCATTCTTTCAAGCATTGTATTTCGCCATACAACAGTCGTATAATGATTGACGGATATAACAATAGGGTGACAGACTGACAGATACACAATAGTCGCTAGTAATGTCCCTGTCAGTTGGATCAAATTGATATGGAAATATATGAAACGACGATTATAAAGGGTTGCGGTTTTTATCAACAATCAAATCGAAAATTTAAGCAATTTATTTAACAAATAAATAGATCGATTGTTTCTAAAAAAAAAAAACGAAAAAGTAGAAAAGCTTACAACAATAATTTAATTCTTTTTCATGGGTTTCCTAATATGATGGTAATTCGGTAACATTTTCGACAGTGTCTCCATTTGAAGTGTCTGCAACTGAATACCAACAACAAACAAATTAACAAATCAATTCTATGATTTTATAATAAAATTACCCCTGGCCGATCTAGACCTTCCCTCATCTGACACTTGTCCCCAAATACAATTACATTCTCTTTCAATGTTTGTTCTTGTGTTAGACGACATCCAGCACCGATCGTACAACCATTTGTAACAATCACTTGATTACCAACGAAACATTTCGATTCAAATACATTATTATCACCGATTTTCGGTGCTTCTACATGACAATCAACTTCAAATACATTATGAGCACCAATTATCAATACAGGAATATTATCAGATTCTTGTTGATCCAATGGTAACCTACGATAATTTTTCGATCAATTTTTTCTAAATTTCATCAATTAAACAAACAACCTGTGAATAATTCGTGTTTGTTCTTCAATTAAACAACAATCACCGATAATAATAGGGCCAGCTTCTGCTAGAATTGTTGCAGTTGGATGGATTATTGTTCCAGAACCGATAGTGATATCGCCCCGTAATCGAGCCTCTTCACAAACGATTGCACCGGGCATGACTTTAATACTAGAAAATAGTAATTTTTCTCTAAAATACAAAAAAATTGGTTAAATTAATTAATAATACCTGTTTCGGGACATTTTAATGATAAAAAACAATTTGAGGTTAGAACAGTTGTCAAACGGTTGTCAAAAATAGTGAACTTCATCTAGTTGATAATAGATGGCGGGACTAGTCAAATAAATTTGTAAAATATTAATTCAATATTTTAAAGCCTCTAATTGTAAATTGTGATAAAACAAAATAAACTAAGAATTTCTAAATTCTCATTATAATATAATCGTTAATAATTTCATTGAAGTATTATTTTAAAAATTGACGTCATAACTTTTTTAATAATAGAGGTTGGTAGTACTCAATGGCGCGAAAAGTTTGAATTCAAATTGCTTGAAAATTTTGCTCCAGAAACTTTATAAATTCTCTCATTATTATTATTATTATTATTATTACTTTTGATAACTCTAGTGTTAAGAAAGAGATCGTTAACTGCATAATTATTTGCACAAGTTGCACCATAAATTGAAATGGGTTCTAATAAAAGTTTATCATTATTCAAATATAATTCTTGATGGTATTAAAAGATTAATTTATAAAAAAATATTGAATAAACTAGAACTTTTAACAAACTTGTAGAATAAAATGAAGAATAATTCCTGTTACTACCTATTACAAAATTATATTTATATTATAATCTCTTTTTGAATAAAAGCCTGTTTGCTGATATGATAAAATTAATGTTGAAATTTACAATATTTACTAAACGATAAGGGTTGCTAAAAATCAAGTCAAGGTGTAATGCGGTTATTTATTCATCTACCTATTATTCAACATCTTTATATAAAGAGTTTTACTAATTAAAGAAATTACTTATAATAATAGAAGAAGAAAAAAACAAAGTCATTTGGAAAAATTCAAACATAAATTATCACAATAATTATTACAAAAAAGGCTCGAAAATTTGTTCTAATTTCGAACAATTTCCCAGTTAAACTCGACAAAATTAATAAAAGTCCTTCATGTGATCCTCTGTCTTGTATAGTAATTGTTTCATTATCTAAACAAATATTTAAACCAAATTCAAATAGATTCATGTAAATAATAGGATCTAGTTTGATTAACAATTTAGGTCTTTTTGGTTGGAAAAGATTTGAAAAAAAATGATACTACTCTAAGGGCCAGTTTTGGACCTTTTATTAGAATTATACACGGTTATCGTTTAGTATGATTTTGGAAATGTTTTTGGGTAAATACGGCACTTGAAATTATAGCAATAACTCCCCCACTACAGGTGTTAATGATAACGTGATGACGTCAGATTATGGTACTTATAAATACATGTTGGACTACGTGTCAAGTACAGGTGCTACGCCCACGAGACCAACACTACAGCCCCCCAGAAAATTATCCAAACTTACTATCCATTAAAGGTACGTCTTTTATCATTATTTTCTCCCATCATTAAAAACAACCCTTCAATGGTACCTAACAAATTGGTGACCTTTGAAAAAATAATATAAAAAGCGTATAATGCTTTTTAGAAAAGGTAAAAAATACTTCACCACATTGTGCTAATTGTAATAATAGAAACGACATTTAATGTAATGTGAAGACACGTTTTCTGTAATTGTTTCTGCGGATATTCTCAGAATTTGTCGATCGTAAATTTTATTATTTTCTATTATAGTTTTTGAAAATTTATAAAATTTTATATAAAATAATACCACAGGTAGACATAATATTAAAGTTAAGCAAGTGACTCGTTATCAAGGAATAAATACCGATAACAAATTTATCGTATTTTATTATTATTATTATTATTATTGAATATTCCATTTTTATATAATAAATACTACAGTAATAACAATAATAATAAATAGAGAACAAACAAGGAAAAATATAATTGAACGTGTTTCGTGATTAGTTTTGTTGAAATCATCGATTCCAGTTTCTTACGATTACATCATTCGGTAGTAGAACTTCTCCAATAATGATCATGATTATGATTATGATTATGATTATGATCATGATCATGATCATCAACCCACATCTATATAACAAGTTCTAATCATTTTATTACCCTATTGTTACAGAAATGTGTCTCAAGATAAACAATTCCGTCTCTAATGACAAACAATACTATCAAATGGTAAATATTTGAATTAATCTGGTGACTGGAAGATTTTCATCTTGTCCTATATTATTTTTTGATTTTTTTTTCTAACTTCTTAAAAAAAGATTCAACCAAGCAACAACAATATTAGTAAGAAGAGAAAATTTCAGTTAGTTTAAGTTGATAAAACAGGTCTTGAGCAGTGTGTTGTGTTAACGAAAAGAATAAACAAATTTAGATGATGTACAGGTGAAAATAGACGACACAAAAATGGTAATTATTAATAATATGTATATGCTGGTAGGTGGTGATGGTAGTAGAGACAAAGAGAAAGAGAGTGCTGTAATAATAATGGTCGATAATTAGCATAGTAATGGGTTGTTGGATTTCCAAATAATCCTCGTTTTAGTAAAATTAGGTTTAAATATACAACAATTCGGAAATAAAGAGAGCTATCCGTCGACAGTATATAATTTACACTGTCATGGAGTTGCTCTCTTTATGAACGGATTGATATCAACGAGAATCATTTTGATAATGAACAGAAGAAAAAAAAATGAAGATCATAATGAACAATGAACATGGAACCAGTGCAATATCGATGATAACTATTCATCAAATAGTTGCTGGAGGATTTGTGTACTTCTATCAGTTTTTAAAGCAATTTGATAAGAACCGTCATTTTTTATAATGAAAATTTGAGGAATGCAGTCTCAATTTTTTTTACAGCAGAGCATCGATTCTATAATAACTCCTCCGAATAATTGATGCCCGGATAATCGGGGCTCTACTGTATTTATTTTATACCTATAGAATGATCAACACCGAAATTAATTAAATTTGTGGTTTATCGTGGAATTTTCACATTTATGTAATATGTGACATCATTAGTGGCATCTTGAGTCGTAGAAGAATGGGGTTTCCAGAGCTGTAACTAGCCTGTGGCCAGAGTAGACTCAGCCACAGGTGCTGGGCCTCTATAGGCGCTGAAGATTGGTTTGTGGACCTGAAAGCGATGATTCATTCCCTTACTTTACTCTTTATCTTCTGATAATAGGTGCCAAAAGTTCTAGGTACGACTCTGGGGGGGTTTCTATTTATTTTATTAACAAGAACTGTTTATCTTCTTATCTATTCAGAATCCGGTGTTGCGTTGGTATTATTTTCATAAAGTATGTACCAGGGGTGATCAAACTCTACATTTATGGGAGCCTCCTAGTAAAAAAATCTGAATACCTAATCGTGAGTCTAATGATTTTTGAATTATTGAAAAGAACCGGACGAGGACTCAATTTGGACATCCCTGATATATACATATACCTGTACAGTAGAACTCGATTATACCGACAAAATTAACACTGTTCGAATGGTGGCCACTCTAATGGCAATTAAAAACGCTGAATGTCGTTATAACCGAGTTCTACTGTACTTTACTTTCTTTCCATTTGTTATGTGAATTGAATTTGTTTACTGGGCAGTCTTTATTTACAGTAATTTTCCAATTTACATAGGTACCTATTCCTTTAAAATATACTCTATATTTCCCCTATATATCCACTAATAATCTGTTTTATATCAGATGATACCTTATCAGGTATTAGGTAGGTATATAGGTACCTATTATTTTTATCGTTGCCATGCGTCTAGCTTCTTATCATTTATTAATAACTATACGTAATTATTACCGGTACTAGCTTTCAAGGAATATTTTTAAAGACTTAGGTGCAATGATACGAGGAGATTTTTCTATTTTAACTTGTTCCGTTCTCTTTCTAACCAAAAAGAAAGAGCAAACAAATACTCTTAATATTTAGGTGTAACATAGTAATAATTACTGAAAATAAAACGATGTTGTGTTGTATAATAAAAGTGAGAAGAAAAAATTGGAATCTTTTATTTTCCTAATCAATCAATGTTTTCAATAGTAAATTCGCCTATAACGTAGACAATATTTTATACGGGAAAGAGGTCAAATAATTATTTTACACAAATATAAATGTTTTCCAATTGTAGTTTTATCAGTATTGGGCAACCTATTCGACCAGCAACATGTTGTTTAAAAAGACTTTAGCATGGATACACAACGAAATGATAAGTAAGAATTATATCTTATCATTATTATATAGATTCATATAAGATGAACATATTTTGTCTATTATCATAGTTATTATCATCATTATTTCCTGTGTAAATTAGATATAAAAACATGCAGTTAATGCTTTCTAAAGTGTATTCGATCAGATTAAATTTGAATGTTTAATTAAATTGCAGAACGTCATAGCAGCCAATTAGCGTTCATTGGCGTCGGTAATATGGGGTCTCGTATGGCAACGAATCTAATAAAAAAAGGCGAATCTCTAAAGATTTTCGATATATCCTCAACGAATTGTCAATCAATTACAAATGTAACAATTTGTAAATCACCAGCAGAAGCTGCCGAAAATGCATCGATTATAATAACAATGTTACCACACGGTGAATCAGTAAAATCAGCGATATTGGGTGATGATGGTGTTTTAAAAACAATCAAAAAAGACTCATTAATCATTGATTGTTCCACGATTGAACCGAAAACTGCACAAGATCTGGCAAAAATCATACAAACACATCAGGTACGATTCATTGATGCACCAGTTTCAGGCGGGATAACTGGAGCTGAAGCAGCTACATTAACTTTTATGGTTGGTGGTAATGAAACGGATTTAAAATCAGCTGAACCAATACTATCGAAAATGGGTGCGAAAATTCTACATTGTGGTCAAATTGGTGCTGGACAAATTACGAAATTGTGCAATAATCTCATATTGGGAGCTACAATGATTGCAACAGCTGAAGGCATGAATTTAGGCATTAAATTAGGTTTAGATCCGAAAAAACTGGCGTCAGTCATTAATGTTTCATCTGGTAGATCATGGTCATCAGATACTTACAATCCTGTACCGGGTATTCTGGAAAATGTACCAGCGGATCGTAATTACGATGGTGGATTTGCTGTTAAATTAATGACAAAAGATTTGGGTTTAGTTGAAGATACAGCACTGGCGGCTTCAGTTCCCATACCATTATCATCATTAGCTAATCAAATTTATCGGATAATGATGGTAAATGGTCATGGAGACAAAGATTTTGGATTTGTTTATCAATTTTTAAAAGGCCAACAATAAAATCTGACGCCTATGTTTTAATAAATAACAAATACATATATACAGGAGACAGAGAGAGAGAGTTGGGTCAAAATTATAAAATTAAATAAATCATTGTGGTTTGAAACACAAATTTCACGCTTTCTTTTTATTGACCATTGACCAGGCAGTTCCTCCCATTATTACCGGTTGATTTTTGAATAAACCGCGCTAAATTCGTCGCCGCCTATCAAATGTTTTTTAAATGCGAAGATGACAGCATCAGACTTGTTGGTTATCAAAATTTTTCGAAATGTTTTAAGAAATTGAATTTTTCAATAAATTCCAGCTTTTTTTGAGGTAATTTGTTGATATTTAATGATAATTTTTAATAAAATTCGATAATTTTGTGTAATAAATCTAATGAATATAGACAATTTATTGTCGGTGTATTTTTTTTTAGGTTAGGTCAACTCAAAATTCAAGTTGATTTTAAATTCAGATGTTGAAATAATTGGTAATTTCGTACAATTTCTAATCAAAATGGGATTAATTATCGGGAGATTTCGTGTAAGTTTACAAAAAAAAAAAACATAAATAGAAACAATTATTTTGTATATAAATGTATGTATTTATGAATTGTAGAAGAAGAAGACAACTTACGAAATATTGGAAAAACTGGAAAATGATATTAAAAATATTGAAGAATTTCGACGGAATACCGAACAGACACAAAAGAAAATGGTGGGACGATTCGTCTTTATATCAGTTTGCGTCTATTTCGTAACTGCTCTGATATTTTACTTTTATTTCTTTCCAGCTTCAGTTTATGATCGAATCATTTATATAATACCATTATTAATACTGCCAATTTTGTAAGATTCATTAATACATACAATATTATTTAATATAATTCTGGAATCTTTCTAGACTCATAGTTATCAAACGAATCTTGACATGGTATTATAATAGAAAACTGGTAAAGAATCAGAAAAAACTATCGTCATTAAAAGATGAAAAGAAGAAGATTTTGGAAGATGTTATGGATAAAGAAACGTATAAAGTGGCTCAGAAAATCTTGGAAAAATTTGCTCCAGAACAAATCAGACGGACCACAATTGTGGCAGAAAGTACACCGGTTAAAGGACCATCAGGACCTGTTGTACCAGCATCAGGTATGCCTCAAAAATTACAATCAAACTAGTAAATAAGCCTTCACCTTTCAACTTCTATATTGAAAGAATTGAAATCGTTTTAATTTATTTAAAACAATGCACCACAGTCAAAGTTCAGCCCCATTCAATTGATGTTTTCCTGTTTGTTATCATTTTAGGTTTAAGATATCGGGGCCTAGGTGCGACGCCCTCTATACGAACATATCCTGCAACACCTGGCAGAGCATTATTACCACCACCTGCTCCAACACCTTTGGCTTCCAAAACACCAATTACAACTACAATGCAATCAGCTATGATACGTACACCGGCTATTTCAAGTACTCCTTTGCCATTGCCAAGAAGTATTTTGCCAAGAGAACGATCATTTTTAGATAAAATGGTTGATTATCTAGTCGGTGATGGACCAGCGAATCGGTATGCTCTGATTTGTAAAAACTGTTCTAGTCACAATGGTAATTTTTTCAAAATTTATTTGAGAAATTGTAATCTATTTTTATTAATTTAATTTCAAAGGTATGGCCCTTAAAGAGGAATTTGATTATTTAGCATTCCGCTGTTGTTATTGTACGACATTCAATCCAGCACGAAAACAAAGACCAATTGCACCGAAATTAGAAAGTTCAAGTCCACGTCGATTAAGACAAAATATTTCTGATTTGGAGAGGAATTCCGATTCGGATGATAGTGATTCAGAGACTGAACAACAAGGTCCAATAATAACTGAACCACCTAGTGCTAATCCGCAACAAGAACAACGACAACGCCTAGACAGTGAAACGTCTCAACCAGACGAACATATCAAAGGAGCTGAAAGTGTTGACGAAGAAACTAGGCAAACTGAACCAGTTCAACCAGAAACTGACATAGAAACTCAACCAACTGAAGAAGAAATCAAGACAATTGAGCCAGTTGAACCGGAAACAATTAAATCTGAACAACAGACTATGCAAGTCGAGCCAGTTGTAGAAGAAGCAAAGACAACCACTGAATCAATTAAAGACGAAACAGAAGACGTCAAGAAAGTCCGGTTCGTCGAAGAAGAAGGTGAATCGATTGTAAATCAACCGGTTGAAGATAAAGACAAACCGGAAACGGAAGTCAGTACACAATTACCGGAAGAAACCATACAAAAAGACTGACAAAAGTTTATTGAAATGTATCAATTGTATATGGGGATATTTTTTGTTTTAATTTGTTATATGCGTCTATTTATTTGTGCTGTGTTTATCTCAAATTAACGGTCTGAAATAGTTAGTTTTTCTTTTTTAAAAGCAATAATGTAAAGTGTAAATAATAACCGATTTCCCTAAATTTTCTCTGTTGTGTAACTCATCAAGTGTTAAATTGGTTAGGGATTGTTGATTATAACGGATTGTTTTTGTCATCTTTTTTGGTGCCTTTTCGCATTTTATATACAATTTTTCAATAAAGCTTCTTTAACAAAATTTAAGTTTATTTTATTTTTGAAAACTTACCGAAATCAAAGACCACAAAAACTTAGGTTAGATTCAAAATAAGTTGGGTTATGTTCGACGAACAGTTAAAAAAGTCCCTAAATTTAGGCGAGAAAAACCCTAAAATTACAGACAAGGTTATAATTATTTCACAACAAATATTTACAGCTAGAGAATAACTCGGGATTATTTACAACAAAACTAAATCCTCTATTAATTAATTTGAAAAAACTTTGATTAAATACTCTCTAATCATACGATTTTTGTAAAAACTATTTCGCGCCAAAGTTGATCAGGCGCTACCAACCTTAATACAACGTTGGTATCCCTGATTATTACCGTAAACGTCAAACTTTCAAATTTTCAAAAAAAAAATGGACGGTAAAACGTTGTTCATAAAATCTCCAACTTTTCTAAAGTATTTATTATTAAATTTCTGTGAAGAACAAATTGAATTGATTTGTTTTAAGGTAAATTAATAGTTTTTCTAACAAATCACCATTCAACAAAGTAATTAAATTGCAGGAAGTCAATACAAACAATCAATTTAGAAACAGTATTGAAGATTCAACATTAATTGATCTAGAGTTAACAGGCACACCATTACAAGTTGAATTAGAAGACGATTCTGATGATCTAACATTACTATTAGATCGTCCAAGAAATTGGACAAAAGATGAATCTTGTTATCATCCATTAAAATTACAAATAGCAAGGTTATGTATTGTGTTTTGCTAACTGGACACAAGTTTGATAAGAACGCTTTAAAATTGTAGGAAATTGTTAAATTCGAAATTGAAACAACCAGAGAAAAATGTACCGAGATATTGTTTATGTGATGGCAATGATGAACGACACATTATATTATTAGGTGCAAAACAAACTGCCACATCAATAATCCGTACAATTGCTTACATACTACCACAAGAATCGATTGATAATTCGATATTTTCGGAAGATTCTATTAAGAAATTGAAATTTATAGAAACACCAAATTGCCAGATAACTTATTCAATGAAGAAACTGTATCTGTTGTACGGTCCAAAACATTTACATGAATCCAGTGGATGTGATGGAAGTGTTAAAATTGAGGTCTATGCTAATAATTTCATTATGGATAAATTACTATTGAATCAATCTCTGAAATTGGTAAAATTTATTCCTACAAAATTATCCAATAATAAGTCAATTGATATTCTTGCAGGACCTTAAAGTAATTATAGGCCATTTAAATTCGGATTTATATGGTTGTTGGATCGATTTCGGTATACTGTATCGTTACTTGCAATTCGCAATTTCTGGCAATTTATCCGAAAATACTGAATTATCTGATAGTGAATTAGATTGTGAAAAAATTTTCGAAAATTTATATAAAACACTTGAGACCATTGGATTATTGATACAATCGAATAATGAATCGTTAACAGATGTACAATTTTGGTCAAAATTGTGGGATATTTTGAAACGTATTTTTTAAGATTATTATCACAATTTCTGTCCATTTATTAATTGTTGAATTTTATAGAATGTAAAACGTTGAATATTCTTCAAGATTGTGTTAGAATCTTATTAGATGAATTGGTAGATAATCCATTATTTGAATGTATTTTTGATGAAGATACAATAGTTGCTAAAATTCTATCGAATTTAATCACTAGAAAGTTGGTAATACCGAATGTACAACAATGTTTGGAGTTGTTGTTGGAAATTGGATTCGAGAAACTTAAACAGGATTATTGTGCAATTCTTGATCGATATGAGAAAATTAAACATCGATCGATTTTACAACAATGGAGGTAGTAATTTGAATCTGTTCTGTACGATTTATTATCATTATTGAAAATTTCCAGTGAGCCTGATGTCCGGACACCAGAAACTGTACGTCAGAGTCGTTTATTGCGACGTACAACTTTAACACACAAAATTATCATCTTAAATGCAACCACATTCAAATTAAAATTCAGTCAATTATATCAAATGCATCTAGTTGCAGAAACTTTATTATTTTATCAAAAAATATTGAAATTATCAACTATCAGTTTGGATAATTTTATCGAATTTATTAATACAACATTGAATACAACTAGAAAATTTGAAACAATCCAGTTAAATTCATGTATTTTTGATTGTTGTTTCAATTTAGATTCAACTGATTTCAATCTAATTCAAACGTAAGTTTATTGGAGAGCAAAGTGTTATCAGATTTTATTTGTAGAATTTTTCTAGATTATTACCAATTGAAGGCCACATTCAGATAACAGCAAAGTCGAAATTTTCGGAAAATGCCACTGTTTATCATTATACAGAATCTTCACTAATTCCAAATATCAACGTCAATTTTGGTATGTTTCCATAATATTGTGTTAACTTTCGAAATAATCGTACCATTTCAGATACAACGATAGAAGATAATTCTAAGAAATATTACCATGTTACTAAACTGGAACGATTATCAAACGTTTTATCATCATTCTAGATTTGTTGTGGATTTTGTAATTCGATTTTGTTAAATGCAATACTTATATACTGATTGAAGAGTTTCTATTCTCCCCCATATGAAACAACCCTATTTCTGGATATCTGGATTTGAAAGGAGTTTGGAGCTACATGCTCCTCCGCATTCAGGCCTCAACAGGCCCATTGTGCATCCTCCTGTGGTCGTCAGCGCATAGTTCCTCCAAACCAGCCCACACTCTGCATATATCGCAGAAGCGTGCCAGAGGGGTGCTGACGACTCCGGCCCCGCTAGGCCTATTCTCTTTGTTGGACTAAAACAACCCTGTTGGAAGTTTTATTAATTTGTAGGATTTATGTATTGATGTGTAATTTTGGTGGAGGCGCCGGGCGACAAGTTCATCACTACACTTTCCTCAACGTGTGCAAAACATTTTGGGGGTGAAATTGCGTAATATTTCCAAATAAAAGACGTTGTTTTGCGCAGTGATTTTTGTTGTTTTTCGTTCGTCCTGTCCGTGCTGCAAAAATATCAAATCGTTGCATGTTTTGCACTTTTAAATGTCAACAACAACAGTAAAGTAATGCAATTAATCTTATTATATTTTTAAAAATACCTAATGTCTCGTGGTCAAATGAAAACAAATTAAATTCGATTGACATTTAACTAGTAACATTTACAATCTTCTTTCATTCTAATTTTAAATTGGAAGGAACTAAGATAACAATACTGGGTGGTATTTGTTGTTAAATACGCACATGATAATAATTGAATGATTTTAATGAAAATTTGGAAAAATATCTACCATCTAGATATTGAAATGTATGCGAAAAATATGGACAGCATGTATTTTAGAGGTTTTTCCCCGAAAAAAATTCCGATTAAATTTCAAGGTCCCCACACATTTTAATTAAACGATTCAATTGAATACCGAAATATAATAGTCAAGTTGTAAAAATAATTTCAAGGGTAGATCAAACAACACAATCAGTCAGTCTACCATACAAGTAAGTAGTCCAAAATTTTACGTCAGTCTACATTAGATCAGCTTCCGTACAAAATTACCCTTAACTGGTGTACGTTTTCAGTTTTTCTCTTTTGACTGGTTTTTTGTTTTGAATTATTTTTTTTTGTGTGTGTGTATTACTGATATTGGTTTCTTTACAGAGTGACTGTAACGAATTACTGCTGATACATTACGACTTCGAACAATTCGAAATATAAAACTCATCCAAGATGCCGTTCAATGTTATGTTGCAATTATGTAAAATAACAAGAGCCAGTAAGCTATTTCAACGCAACTTTTATTTGCCATTATTGAAACCATTATCACCAAAGGATGCATTGCGACGTTATATTATAACTGGCAAGAATCTATTAGGGACACGTATTGAACATTACATTCCCGTACTGGAAGAATACCAAGATAGATTATGGCGTCGAAGATATCGCGTGAAAGGACTTGGCAAGAAACGACAACGCAAGAAGACAAGTATGAAATATGTTATGCCATTTTTCGATGAGAATATGGAGAATCATGATAAATTACAACATTTATTAGCAAGAAAAGCAAAAGGACGCGGTCAATGTTATACATATTATGTTCCCGATAAGAATTGTACATTAGTTATTTCACATCAAATGGAACGAGCTATAAGAGATCGTGATATTTTGGATGTTATAATGGCACAACGTAGTGAGAAAATTGCTGTTCAAATGAAAGATGGTACAAAAGTTGCATTACCATTGGTCAGTTATGATGGTAAGGCACCGTTCTATCGTGGTGAAGGATGGACGAAAAAAGAAATCGAAGAATACCATCATCATGGTAAAGAAACCATGTCGATTGCACGATTGTTTGAAGCGAAAGAATCCGGTGTTGAAGAATGGGAATTGGAAATGATGCGTATGGCAAATAAACGGAAGAAGAAAATGAAAGGAGAAGGAACAGTTGATTGGAAAGAAATGATGGCTTCTTGTGTGGAAAATATGGATTGGGATAAATTTGAAGAAGAAACTAAACAAATTGTTGAACAAAAAGATGAAGTAATTGATGATGAACCAATAGCAATGGAAGTTGATAATATGGAGAAAACGAAACATGTAAATGAGAAATTGAAAGAAGCTGGTGAAGAGGTGTTATCAAAACTACCAGTAATGCCTGAAATTCCAGAGATTCTAAAAATTATGCAAGACGGTGAAATGACTGAAATCGCTCAAGTTTCTGGTATGTCATTGAATTTACCATCATCAGGTGTAGAACGTTTCGTACCAGGTCAAGTCGTCAAATCAGAAGAGGGCGAATTATTTGTGCCAGGTCAAACAGTGGAAAAAGAAGATGGCGTCTCTGAATATACGCCAGGATTTACAATAATGATGGACAATGAGCCAACATTGTTGCCCGGTTTGGTAATGGGCGATGATCCAACAAAACCGATGTTCTTGCCAGGTGAATCGACAATAACAGAAACTGGCGAGCTACAATTTACTGAAACAGAAGACGACATTAGAGTTGACACAACACCGTCACCATCACCGTCTCCGGAACCCGAAGTTGAAGAAATAGAATTAGAGGAGGAGCAAAATAGTGAAGAAGAGGAGGAGGAGGAACAACCACTACCACCACCGCCACGCCCTAAACGTGAAGAGAAAGAATTCATTTACGAACGACCAAAGCGGCTGTACGCAACTGAAAGTATGGGTCCGAAACGACGTGAACGTGCCCCAAAAAAGAATGTGTCAGCTAAATTACAAGAAATGAGTAAAAAAGTGGAAGAATCAACAGCGAAAAGACCACCTAGTGAACCGGTGTTGTACGATTTAACAGTACCAACATTTGAAAAAGATCTGTTATTGCAAGAAAAAGAACGTGTGGAACAATTTAATGAGAAAAAAGCTAAAGAAGAGACCGCTATTGATAAGACACGAAGAGATATTCGAGTGAAAATGAAACAGTTTCTTGCTACTCGACCACCACCACCTAAGTATGAACCAGTGGAACCAGTGAAGAAAAGTGCAAAACTTGAAGAATACGAAGCCAATATCAAGAGAGGAGCTTTCATCAATGATGATTACAAAAAATATTTGGTAAAGCAACCATTGATGAAAGAACCAATTAATTGGTTAGAGTCGTACGAATACCGACATACATTTGATACGGTGGGGATAATGCGCCACCGGTTATGGAAGTCGGTATATTAAAGTTTTTCTTGGCAAACTGACATGAACTAATTAGGTTAGTGCAATGGACTATTGGTACCTACACCACGACGACGACTCAATTGATCAATGATTCCCCTCCTTCTAAACTCAAGAAGTCAATCAACGTAGTCCCGCATGTCTTGCAGTTCCATTTGCAATTAGTGTCGCCGTGTTGTATTAACAATAGCCATAGAAAAAAATCAATTAGTAGTAGTAGTAGTTAATCCTAGTGAACGTCAAGATAGTAATTGAAAAGGGGAAAAAAACCAGCTAGAAGCAAATAAATTGGAACCAAAAAAAAAATGGTCATAAATGCTAAGATATCTCTGTGTAAAATCACAGCAGCTAGTAAATTATTTCAACGTAATTACTATCTACCATTATTGAAACCATTATCACCAAAAGATGCATTACGTCGGAAGATCATTACTGGTCAAAATGTTCTTGGTAAACGTATAGAACATTATATTCCAGTTTTAACAACACATAATGAGAAGAGTGCAGAACGTCGAAGACGTGGAAAAGGTGTACCAGTTATAAAAAAACGTGTCAACAAAAGGAAAAATGAACGGTATGTTGAACCATTCTTTGATGATGATATGGAGAATCATCTATTATTAAAAAGTATCCTTGATAAGAAGCCACGTGGTAAAGGTCAACGGTACACCTATGACATAACTGATAAGAAATGTACCCTGGTTATAACACCACAAATGGAGAAAGCTATAAAAGATCGTGAAATTATCGATGTTACGATAGCACAACGTAGTGAAAAGATTTTAGTTAAATTGAATGATGGTGAACGTGTTACTGTACCAATAGCACGTTATAATGGTGATCATCCATTGTATCGTGGTAGTGGTTGGACCAAAGGTTTTGTTGAAGAAGAACACCATCATGGTAAAGAGACGATGTCAATTGCTAAATTGTTTGAAGCGAAAGAATCCGGTGTTGAAGAATGGGAATTGGAAATGATGCGTTTAGCTAATAAACGTAAGAAGAAAGTTAAAGGTCAAGATTCAGTTGATTGGAAACAGATGATGTCACAGTGTTTGGAAAATATGGATTGGGATAAATTTGAAGAAGAAACTAAACAAATTGTTGAAGAAGCTACAGAAATTGTTGAAAATGAACATATACCGATGGCTGTTGATGATTTTGAAAAAACGAAAAATGTTGCTGAAAAATTGAGAGAAGGTGGTGAAGAGGTTCTAAAACAATTACCAATCATGAAAGAAATACCAGAAGTTATAAAACATTTAGAAACTGGTGAAATTTGTGAATTAGAAAATGTATCTGGTGTACGTGTTAAATTGGCAGAAGATCGAACATGTTTCATTACTGGACAAATGGTAAAAACTGATGAGAATGAAGTCTTTATACCTGGCCAGACAATTGTCAGTAAAAATGGTACTCAGGAGTATACACCCGGTATTACAATTTATATGGATAATGAACCAACATTGATTCCTGGGCTAGTAATGGGTGAAGCAGAACAACCAGCCATGTTCCTGCCAGGTGAATCGACAATAACAGAAGAAGGTCAATTGAAATTCGAAGCGACCGATGAAGATTTGCCAATTGAACAACGACGACATCGACGCTCTCCCTCTCCATCCCCATCTCCCCCACCAACACCAGCATCACCGTCACCACCACCACAACCTAAATTACGACCTCCACAGGATGAGGAAATTATCATTCGTCGCCGTGTTATTGCTGAACCAAATATGGAAAGTTTAATTCGTAGCGAACGTGTCAAGAAACGACCAACTATTGATAAGAAAAAAGAGAAGAAAACACCACCACGAGATGTTTTCCGGCCACAACGTCAACCCATGGAAGATCCATTGAAACTACTCGAAGAAGAACGATTGAAACGTGAAGAGGCGGAACGTAAACGTCAAAAAGAACGTTATGAAGAGAAGATATTAAAAGAAGAAACCAAAGTGGATCGTATACGTTTGAATATACGGAAGAAATGTCGAGAGATGGTAATTGAGAAACCACCACCGTACGTACCTGTTGAACCAGTCAAGAAAAGTCATAAACTAGAAGAATTGGAATTGAGTATAAAACAAGGTACGTTCTTTGAAGATGATCGCACGAAAGAGATCTTAGAGAAAGCACGGCATTCAACCAGATTATTAAAATATCAACATGTATTAAATGCTTATGGGAGTGAATTCGGGATGAGACGTTTCTAATCGCCCAGTTCTCTCTCTACTGGATACTCTGTTAACCAACAAAAAAAAAAACTAAACCTTTTTAGAAAACGACATTATAAATTGGGCCGACGACGTCGCAACGCTTTCAGTCTACGAAACACGAGCGCGCCGGGACGATCATTTTTCTCTCAACATACACGAAAACATCGAACGACTCTCCTGTTTTATTAATTTTCTTTTTCTTCTGTTAAATTTTAAAAAACATTATTTGCTTCTATCTGATATTTATAAAAACATTTGTAAAATTGTAGTTGATTGAGGAAAAAAAAATTGTAAATGTGTAGATTTGTGTAAATTTGTGTGTTTGTGTTTCTATTAACCCTTAAAATTATGTTTTGATAAAAAAGGACAATTAAAGTTTTACTGTAAAATTGAATTTTTAATTATTTTCTCCCTTTAATAATAATAATAATAATAATAATAAAAATAAATAATAATAAACAGTAAAAAAATGGTGAATTACATATTATCGTTTTGTAGAATCACTGCAGCCAGTCGAATATTTTCAAGAAATTTCTATTTACCTTTATTGAAACCATTAACACCAAAAGATGCATTACGTACATTACGTATAACAGGTAAATGGTTATTGGGTTCAAAGATCCAACATTATATGCCGGTTTTATTGAATCATCGTAAGAAACGTTCGAATCGTCTCAAGAATTATGGCAAGAAATTGTATAAAAAAAGCCACAAAAATGATGATTATACATTTATGATGCCTGTTTTGGATGCAGATAATGAAAGTCATCAATTACTATTAACAATATTAGAGAATTATAAAGCTAGTAAAGGTGTCTTTGTTTATGCAGTTAATGATAAAAAATATAATATTGTTTTACAATCACAATTCGAAAAAGCCATCCAATCTGGTGATGTTATTGATGTTTTAATATCGAAACATAACGATAAAATATTGGTGAAATTGAAGAATTTCAAGAAAATCCCCATCGAAATACAATATTACGAGAACGCTGATAAGGATGATGATGGTGGTGAGACGATGTACTGTGGTGAAGGTGCTACAACACCGGAAGACGAACAATTCCATCATTACGGTCAATATACGATGAGTTTAGCGAAAATCTTTGAAGATAAAGAAATGGAAGAGGAACGTTGGGAACAGGAATTGAAACGCATAATGAAACGGCGTCGGCGACAGAAGAAAGAAGGTAGCAAAGAATGGAAACAGATGATGAATGAAACGATGAAGAATTTCAATTGGGAGAAATTCGAAGAGGAGGCGAAGAAAGTGATTGAAGAGATCGATGAGCCGGCTATTGAACAAGAAATCAGCATGGAAATTGATGATTTGGAAACAACAAAGAATGTTAATGAAATTATCTTGGAACGTGGTGATGAGATGTTGAATAAATTACCAACAATAACAGAAATACCGGACATTATTAAAAATATGGGCAATGCTACACTACTCGAAATCGAAACGGATCAAAATAATCACGATGGTGGTGATGGTAGTAATGAACAAACAGTACCATCGATTAATAAACGGCGTGTTTCCGGTGTTAAAGTAACATTATCATCTGGTAAGGAGTGTTTTATCAGCGGTCAAATGGTACACACGGAAGAAGGTGATGTTTTCGTACCAGGACAGACAATTGAGAATGAATATGGTTTGGAGTATGCACCCGGTATTACAATAAATGTGGATAATAAACCGACATTAATCAATGGGTTGATAATGGGTGAGGAACAACAAGAACCCATGTTCCTGCCAGCTCAATCAACAGTAACAGCCGATGGACAATTAACATTTGCTGCCACGCCAGAAGAACGTGCATTACAAGCTGAAATTAATCCACAACACAAACAACAACAACAACAACAACCACAAGACGAAATTGTGGAACAAATTGAAAATCATGAAAGTGATGAAATTTCTGAAAGTGAAACTATAAAATCAACAATAGAATTAAATAATTCTGAAATGGAAGAATTGGATATTGAAGCTATACGATTAAAACAAGAACAGCAACGTTTAGAATTGGAGAAATTAAAATTGATCTTATTAGATGATGGTTTAGATGATTTGATTGCAAGTTTAGAGCTAAAAAATCGACAATTAAAGGAGAAATTGGAAGAATTACGTCGTCTCAGTATGATAAACAATACAAATTTAGTTACGTATATCAATGAAGATGATACAGTCAAGATTGCGGCAAAAATTAGCGAAAATTATGAGATTATCAATCGTTTATCGGATATTTTATTGATAGTGATACGTAAAACTGCCAGTTTTCTCAACAGGAACAATATCAATTCAGATAATATCAATCAACACATCAATATATCAACGAAAATGAATTTGAATGAATATGAATTGAAATTTAATAAAATCTCGAATAAATTAAAAATCTTATTGAAAACATTAATTGTTGTTGCTAATGATGTGTTTAAAACTCGTCCAAAAGATCAACAATTAGCACTAAATTCTGTCGGTGATATATGCATTGATTTATTGAAGAATGATCGGAAAATTCTCGACGAATTATTGAATTTAATGAATACATCAATGGAACGTAACGAAATTTGTAATGTAATCTTTAAACAATTACAACAGAATGTCACCGATTCAAAACAATACGTTCTAAATAAATTCCTTGAAACGACCGGTGAGAATCAATCAATTTACGATATAAATGAAGTGATTGTGAAGATTTTCAAAAAAGACGATGACGATGATAATGATAACAATAATGATAATGAGATCAAATGTGAAACATTCATAAAAATCCTAAAAATTAATCCACACTTAATAAATCTCTTAAAAGATGATTTATGGAAAAATCGAAAATCGGTAAAAACTGAAGAAGATGTTAGTGATTTATTAAATCGATCAATGAAAAATATTGTACGTATTTTATTGAAACAGAAATACGACGAAATTGTGTTTGAAAATAATAGAAATTCGATTGATGAATTGAAAAATGATGCTATCGGTTTTTGTCAAGCATTAGGTTTGGATGAAAAATTCCAAAATAATATCAATCATTTCAGCAATGATAAGCAAACGTACGAATTCCTACAACGTGTTATATTAATGAAACAACTATCCGAAAAAGATTTTACATTGAAAAATGCTGTTGAACGTCTGAAAAAGAACCCAGAACGTAGTCGTTCCGATCCGAGAATACGACAATTGATACGTGAAAGTGCTATATTGTACCCTACAGTAATCAAACGTGAATTACGAACATCCAAAGACATACCATTACAGCTAGTAAAACAAGGAAATCTATTAGCATTAGAAGATTATCTAATACAACAATATGATCGATTGAATTGTCCGATTTTGATCAATCGAAACACCTATCAGGCGATTATACCGAAAGAGGCAGCCAGAGGTGTCCTAGCTGGTCGTATTTGTTACATATTGATGGATGAAAATGGTATAACAAAATTTAAACCGATGCATATGTTCTCGCTGGTTAATCTAAATAATAAAAACCGCGAAAAACGGATTGATGATTATTTAAATAATAACAATAGTGATACTAGTGGTAATAAAACACGAAACGACGATCGAACTATTCAACAAATGAAAAATAATGTAAGAAAATTGAAGAAACTCTACAATGATTCTAGAGAAGTTGCATGAAAGTTGCAATTAGAAATTTACTAATTTTTTCCGTGTGTGTGTAGTTTTTTATATATGTATATATGTTCGTGTGTGTGTGTGATAAAAACTATCAGAACTAGAATTTTTTTTTGGGTAAATACATAAAAATAGGTGAGTGAATCAGCCAAATACGAAATTTTCACATTTTCTCTGTAATATCGTTCCCTTGCACTTTTGCCTTGTCTATCCTATCTATTTTTAATCGTGTAGGTTCCGCAATTGACGTCTGCATGTGAGTTGTGTGTGTTGGGCTTTTTTTAGAAACGACAGGAAGAAAATCGAGTATATTTAACAATTATCCAAAAAAAAAAGAAATGTAGGTAATTACAGTACAGCAAGTTGAATATCCTGTACATACAAAGATATTAACGACAAATTTTATAGAATCCATAAAATCGAATCGTAAAATTAAATTGTTATATAAAATTTGTTATATATTTTCCAACTGTTTTTGGGCGGTTTATCAAGAATGAATCCTTGATATTGTGCCATATGGTCTCCAAATTTAGTTAATTGATTGCGTTAATTTTCTAGATAGTTTTAATTGAGTCAAAAATTCATGTTATCCTTAATTTAGATGTAGAAATGCAACTAACACCAAGTGCTCAACAGGATATCTATTTTATTAAAGTATGTGGTATTTGTTGGCTCCAGAACATGTCCTGATTTATTTTCTCCACCTACATATAAATAAACCAACAATCCCATTTCAATTTAGTCGTGCCCTTTATTCTCTTACTCGTAACCCCCCCATCGAAAAGGTATAATAGATTTTATACAATAATTTTATTTGATTTATTGACATTTTTGCAATGATTTAGATTTAAATAAGACGAAAGAATCAATGCTTTTCAAACCGGTCTATTTGAAAGGTAAAAAAATGCGAGAAATTCCTATACCAATGGTACCGGCAAAACCCCCAAATCCTACACCACCACCACCACCATCACCACCCCAACTACCAGTACCACAAGATGAAGAAACAGAACCTGAAATAATAGACGATAAAGAACGTCTTCCATTATTGGTTTGTGGACCTGGGGTGACTGCTGTTTTCCCTAAAGAAGCAACACGAGATGTTCTATCAGGTCGTATTGATTACTATTTGGTTGATGAACGTGGTGTTACATTATTTAAACGACAACATTTATTTACTGCATTGAAATTAGATCGAGAATCTGTTGATAAATTTATCGATTATCCATGCGTTGGTGCACATCAAAGAATATTAGAAAGACAACCTAAAATTAGGCAAACGGCCGGGTATAAAAGACGATATATTTCACCAGAACTGATTGGTAGAGGTATTTATGTAAGTTTTAATTAATCTCTTTCTTTTTTTTGTATATAAATATATCATTTTTTCGTTGTATATGTATGTATATTGAAAGTTGAAAGAACTCTAGAAGTTTTTTTCACGTTAAAATAGCCCAACGACAAGATTAACCGCATTGTAACAAACTCGATCTATCAACACTTGGCATACTTTTCGATGCACTTTGTACGTGCATTGGCAAATCGGCCAAATCTATATATTTTCACTAAACAAGATGCAAAATCTACGTCTTGAAATCAGGACAGTTTTGAAGGGGTAGCTCAAAAATAACTCAGCTACCCCTGCTGTGTACAATTACTGGATAATTTCAACGAAGAATTAAGAAAGTGTTGCAAATTGATAATCGATTTATTGCAATAATTTCTCCTTTTCGCAGAACATAAATAATAACAATAATACTAATATTTGTGGATCGTTGTAAATTTTATTTTGCCACATTTTATATTTATTATTATTATTGTGAAAATATTTCATTTCGTACACATATATCGCAATAATGGGCACGTAATCAAAAGAGAAATATTTGAAAAACAAACCTACATAATGAATGAACTGAGTGATAATTTAAAAATAATTGTGAAGTAAATGATTTGATCCAAAAATAGGAAGGAAAACATCGAAAACTACACAAAAATCAATCTTAAAATAGACGAAAATATATAAAGAAGTGGGGAAATTTTGCTAGAATTGTCGAAAAATATGAATTGCAAATTTCTTTGCCAAGTCTTTCCATTTGTTCTACTTTCTGTTCTTGATTGAAATGATTAATTTTTGGCGAACAATTTTTTTAAGGATAATTCCAATTAGGTTTTGAGAAACATGTGTTACTAGGCGGCCTCAATCATTCGAACTTGTTAGAAAATTTATTTTAAAACTCAAAAAAGGCTTTATATTCCTAGAAATTGAGTGAAAGCCGGACGGTGTTTGATGGAAAACTAAAACAGTTCTACCAAGGATTATAAAATGTTCAAAAATACAACTGTCTGGATTACAGTGGATCCAGATTATTAATTATTCAGATTAGTTTATTTTCATTAGGTTTGGACTTTTATTCTTCATTTTTAAAATCCATAAACAATTTTATGACTTTTCGCAAATGTCAATGGATGCTTTTCGAGTTTTCGTTCCTGTTTACGACAATTTTTCCGTGTATCGCAAATCTCTTTTCTACAACTTCTTACAATTAGATGATTTTGTGTACGATTTGTCCAAATTAGGATTACTCGCATGCCACACTTCCATCAGTAACTAGTAAGAGTTCGTTAAATAAAGAAAGAACGCGTCTACATTTAATTATTAATTTGAAAAGGTCCCCCACCTTCAACAAATTTAATGAAATTCGCCCAAAAGAAGAAGTTTGGTACAAAATTTATGGGCAAGGTAACGGCAGGTGGTAAATAACCAATGCCACGCCAAGAAGTCAGGTGAAATACAAACAACAACAACAATCAAGAACCAACAACCAGCAACACAAATTCTTCTTTCTTCTCTTCTTCATCCTTCAGTTGCTTCACTAATAATCAGTATACTATGTTCGGTGTGAGAGAGGAACATTCAGTTCCAAACAACTAACTGTTGATGACGTTCCCAACTTTGTTTCGCGTCTAATCGTTTTATAATCATTTTCCAACTAAAGTGTAAATAGTGGTTTGTTTCTCTTCAAGTGATCTTGTGAATTTCGACTATTATTTCAGTTATTAGTTAGTTTCTATAGCCGCAAAATGTGTTACATATGAAGATATTTGAATTACATCTACCAATACTTATAAAGTAAGCCCTAATTGGTAATTATTTCGCAAAATTGTTGAATTTTTCTAATAAACTCATTGTAATTGTAGAGAAAAAATTGGGGTTTTGGTACCATTTGATGGGTCTCTTTCTAAAATTTAGACGCGACAGAATACATTTCCATAGATAATAGAATTTAATTGCCCTCCAGTTGATGCGCTATAGGAAATCTTCGTTTCGCTTACCATCTGTTATGTGGTCACAGCCATTATAATAAAAAAAAAAAAAACCGAAGAGATATTGCTTTTTTTGACATATTTTTGTAAATTTTTACGTTTTCCTCTTCTAGATTTTTATTTTTAAATTCAGGAATTTATATGATTTTCGAAAAAAAAAGAAATGATAACAATTTAGTCAAGGAATTTGTTTACCGTTTTCTATAAATTATAACAGAATTCCTATCAATAAATCTACATTATTGATATAATAACTATATATAATTTCAATAATAATGATAATAATAATGAAATTGTGTAGACAATTGTTAGTTCGTATTCTTTAAGCGGCATCGACCTTATTTCTTTGCAAACAAATTGACTCGGGGAAAGCCTGTATAAGGATTGTCAATGAAAAAAAAAACGATGATTGTTAAATAAATATTAGTTAAACCATTAAAAATTCTATTCTTAAGAGATCCTCTCGTTTGAATACCAAATAATAATAAGAAATGGCCAAGGCCAAGATCAAAGATGCTGTCGTCATATCCGTTAAATTTTCACGATTATTATTGTATTATTTAAACACCTTTTATAATGAAAAAAAAAACAAGATTCGTTTAACGTATTTTTGCCATCTAAGCCCAAAAAATCAAGATTGATTTTTGATAAGGCTACAGGATGTTCGGAATATGCCTTTTGGGTCACTAACCGCTTGAGAAGGTCGTGTGCTCGTATCTATTATTTCACTTTTTATTAACAATCTGTTTTGTTGTTGTTGTTGTTGTTGTTGATGTTAAATAAATTAATCGATTTTTTTGTTCAAATTGTTTTTTTTTAGGGTGGTCATGCATCGCGTTATAATTTGAATAAAACCATGAGTCCACCCGATTGGGGTTACAATCAAAGGCCAAAGGCCTAACAAATATGCGTGAAGAAGAATTAGAAGTAGCTCTTAAGGTAATTAATTTCTTTCCATCTAATCTCTAGCTCGATTGTTTCTCTGGAATCAAGCCAGACAGACAATTCAATTCCAAATTGGCAAACTGTCTACTTCCTGTACATTTTTTTTTCTGTCTCTTCTGCTGTTGATATATTCTCTTAAATGCCAACATGACGTTGACTGTTTGGTTTGGTAAAATGTTATTGGACTCTATTTGTGCCACATTTGTTTTTCGATTCCACACACTCCAGAAAAGAATTGATTGATTTGTTTTTCTTTAGGTGGTGATCGTGGGCAATGGTGGCGTTGGTAAATCTAGTATGATACAAAGATATTGCAAAGGTACTTTCACTAAGGATTATAAAAAAACGATAGGTGTGGATTTCCTTGAGCGACAAATCGAGTATGTTACAAGAGAAACTATTCCAATTATCATGTTTCTTGTTACATTAATAATAATAATAATTAATTATAGAATTGATGGTGAAGAGGTACGTTTAATGTTATGGGATACAGCCGGTCAAGAAGAGTTCGATGCCATCACGAAAGCCTATTATCGTGGAGCACAAGCCTGTGTACTTGCATTTTCAACAATAGATCGAGATTCATTTGAAGCCGCACATTCATGGAAACTTAAAGTAAAAATTAATTTCATTAAAAAAACAACAACTTAAAATTATTATTAGTGTTGATGCAAACTAGCGAGCGTATCCGCTCTTGTCTGTTGCTCAAGCAAATTATTAAATTCATTACACATTTTTAAAATTACATAGGAAACAAGAAGAAGAACCAACAAAGATTTCGTTATTGTTTTAGGTTGAAAATGAATGCGGTGAAATTCCTACAGTTATTGTTCAAAATAAAATCGATCTGATAGATCAAAGTGTTGTAAATCCGTAAGTAATAATCCTCTCTAATTGAGTATAACTTTCTAATCTTATCTAGTTTATATGTTGTTAGGGAAGAAGCTGATTTGTTAGCTAGAGCTCTAGGCTGTCGTTTAATACGAACATCGGTAAAAGATGATATAAATGTTGCTGCCGTTTTTCGACATTTAGCAACGAAATGTCTAGCCGAATTACGAGATCCACGTGATTATGATGATTATTTTAGCTATGATTCAACAACTACCACATCTCACCACTATCACCACCACCACCCTAATTCGCTCACTTTGAGTAAGTCTCCTACAAATCACATTAAAATAAGGCTAATTATTATTTGTTTGAATTTATTATAGGCACTTTTAACCCTAGTCGTTCTTCCAAAAATCATAACGGTACAATAATATTGAGACCTAATAACAAACACAAGAAAAAGAAGAATGTATTGAAAAATGCTTGCCGAATATTGTGACCGTTGTTATCATTTAAATACCATTTATATAGATTTTTTGCCATTATTTTATTTGCAAAAATTTGTGTATATATAGATGAGTATGATCGCCCTTTATTTGACTGAATTTTGGATACCCAATTTTGTAGGCCAATAGGTCATGTGCTAATAATTTTGCGCGCGTGTTGTCTGTGTGTGTGTATATGTAATTAAAAAAATCGATAACGAACGACTTCAATGAGTTTTTTTTTCTACTATACTCGTATACATATTATATATAAATATAGAATTCTTGTGGATGTAATCAAAATATAATTTACTTTCAATAAATTAATAGTTATGATTTGAATATTTTGGTTTTCTATCATCTACCAGTCGATATGATTATTTTTAGTTTTGTGTATATTTTTCTTTACTTGCCAAACATGTTCCTGGATGATATACAAATTTAGAAAAATTATGTTTTTTCAAAATAATAATAACGATTTTTCGTTTTTTTTTTCCGTACATAAATATAAATCAAGATCACGCACAATATTAGTGACGGTCTTTCGAAATTTTGTAATGTTTTGGTCAACTATCAGTTGAAACAATCTGCCCCTTTCAGAGTCTATGACTAATATTTTGCCAGAACGAGCCAAAATTTCTTTGGAAACATTCACGTATCAGGTGATACACTACATCTCTTTCATTTAAGGCCCATACAGGGTGTCAGCTCTTAGAGACAAAGTGGCTGCAGTTGTAATTTCTGACACCCTGTATATCTCTACTAAGGGTGCATATACAGGGAGAGATCTTTTTGTCCTAACTTCATCCCCTTTCTCCAAAAAGATCTCTCTCTCTCTCTCTCTCTCTAAGTCCCTCATCACCAAATGATTAAAATCCGACCCTGTACCACATCTGCATCTTCTCTCAAACAGTCAAAAATTATTTATAGCATTTCTCTTGACAAACACTTGTATGTATAATTAATATAAATTTGCAAATAGCATGTAATATTCTATAGTTAAATAAAGTTTTGCACACGAACAGAGATGAATTCACTGAACAAAATACCAGAGCAATCGACCATTACAAGGAATTGTGTTGGGGAATTAAAGAATGGTATAAGGAAGTAATAATTCTGATAATTTTATGGAACAACAACACATATGACAGGAGTTGTGTACATTATTATTTGCACAATAAACCACCCACATTATATGCATAAATATATAATTTTATTAATTATATAAAATTGTATATAAAATTACGAGGTGACGAACACTTTTCCCTAATAATAATTACAAAAAATAAGGCAATAATATGTACATACTTTTACATTTTACAGTACAGAAATGTAACTATTTATTGACAAAAATGATACGTGCCTATACCTAAATGGATAAAGGGTTTGTTCTATTACTATTATTATTATTATTTATCCCCACACCGAACATAAATAAATAGATTCTTATAAAACAAAAAAAAATAATAATTTGCACTTTATTCCCATCAGATGACTCCTGTTTTCATTAAAAATATTATTGCAAAGATACCATTTGTGGAAAATTATTCCTCGATTATATCTCTTGTATTATTTCTTTTAAGTAACTATTAAGTATATTAATGTTTAATAAACTAAAAAACGAACAAATACCCGTACAATTTTTTATCCTACTTGTTTTTGTCCTCCTAAATCTACTAATTTTGTTGTCATTATTCGAAACGATTAACTATTTAAGATCAATTTTAACAGCCAATGATGTTTTTGATAATGAATAATTACTACCCATCAGCTACCATCACTACTATTACTATTCCCATCATCAAAATCTAACATCGAATACTGTTGTTGTTGTTGTTGTTGTTTTGATGGTTTCTTCGATTTATCCGGTAATAAACTCAATAATTCTGTAATATCATGAATGATAAAATCTGGACTAGGATCATGGTCCAACATCATATTACTACTATTCGTTAATGGTAACCAAATGGTACCACCTAGATTAGCTGTAATACCACCCAAGATATCCGTTTCTAATTTATCACCAATCATTAAACATTGTTGCGGTTGTACACCCAAATATTTACAAGCTTCATGAAAGATCTTTTTATTCGGTTTCTCCCATGGTAGATCACCTGATACTAATATCATATCGAAGTAATTTTGTAATTTTAAACGATCGATTTTCTCCCATTGTGCACACGATGTACCATTCGTTATTAAACCAATTAGATATTGTTGACGTAAATTATATAATAATGTCTTTATATCCGGTGTTAATTGTAAATATTCGAAACGTAATTTTAACCATATTTCGTAGATTTCATCTAAATACATAAATAAAAATAATAGCAGTAATAATAATAATAATTATAAATATGGGTTTATTATTATTATTATTTGTTAAAGTTATACATAGAATTTCTTATAAATTCCACCACGTAAAGCAACCACTAAATGCAATACAGTCCCAGCTTTTAACTGATAACTATCAATGGTACGATCATTTTTCAATTGTTTGCCTTGATGGATTAAACGTTGTTGGTCAGGTGGGATACCTTCTTTCTCTTCTAATTTCTCTTTGATAACAATAATTCGATCAGACGGTTCGATATCAATTAATTTCTCATCACCATTTAATGTTACAATTTTAATTAGCATTATTTATGATAAAATTATACTGGAATTTGGACAACAAAAAAAATGAAGTTTGTCAAAAATTAAACGGTGACAACAAATTCAAATCAATAGAACCAATCAATTTGATTAAAATCGAACAGCATCGATTATCCGGAATATAACTAACTAGTAACCAGACTGGATAATCGAGGTCGTACTGTATTATATGTAACATTTATTATTATGTGCATCACTTACCAGCAAACTTGTTATATTGGGCGCCTAATGCCTGCATCCATAATAAACGGCGCCAATTATCCAAACTCATTGAAACATTTTCAGGGCATTGACGAAATGTTCTCAAATAGATTTTGCATGCATGCGATGCAACATCAACTGGAACTGCATATTTCTCCCATAAAATTTGTGCCAACTAAATAAACAATTATATTTACGATACATAGGACGATTTGGTGATTTAACAGAATAGAGTAGAATTAAAAAGAAAAAATATGTATGTATATGTGTATATATGTATGTATTTTTGATAACGACATTCATTTAATAACAAACAAATCAATACCTAATATAGAAAATGGGTTATTTCGAATATAAAAATCATCAAAAAAAAAATACAAGAAAACAGACAAACAAATTACAATCAAATGCAGCACAATTTTTGTATAATGCCCAATATAAATACAATAAATATTATATCAAATAAAGCCGAAAATAAATAATGATAATTGTTGTATTTTTTAGTCGCCAAATAGTTTTTTACCTAATTCCATTAATCTATGATTTCGACAAACTCGTAAAGCTTCAGCTTTTTTCAAAACATCAACAACACTCTCATTGGCATCAACTAGATGACATAGAAAGTCTTCATATGCTGACTTAACATTTGGTGGTAATGTACCAATTTTGACTTTTTTCAATGTCTGTATAATACCTTCAGCCCATCCACTTTCAATAGCAAATTCTGATATCCATGGTATTTGTGTTAATACACCAGCCATTGTTTGCATACCTAAAAACCATAATTCCATAATTTCCATCCAATGTTCTTTATATGACATATTAACAACTAGTGCTGTTGGATCATTCGATTCATCAATCATATATGCATCCCATAGAAAACGTATCGTTGCTTGTATATAACGACATATTGAAAAATCATTTTTCTTCACTTTATTCGATAATTGTTTCAATAATAATAAACCTAATACAGCTAAATTACCATGTAATACCAAATTTTCGGGGATATCTTTCAATTCGGGTAGATTTTCAAATATAAATTTTAATAAATCATTAAATACAGTTGATTGTTCAACATATTTCGTTTCTAATACAGTTAGATTCATTAAAACATTACATGTACTAATCATTGCTGTACGTGAATTTTGCATATCAGCTAGAATCTCAGGTGATAATTCTTGTTTTGGTTGATTTAAGACTTTGAGACGTTCTGATCTGGGTACTGGTGGACGTTTATAATGAACAATACTCCAATGGAATTCCATTACATCATATAAAACTTTATCTTCATTACATTTTAATATAATCGCTCTAGCTTGATCTTCAACAGCTAAATGACATAAACCAGGTAATAAAATACGTACAATATCAACATTACTTAATGGATCGATATCAGTGATAACGGCACCAGTAGCACCTGCTGTTTTTTCTTGTGTTTTTCTTGCTTTATATGCATAAAATGTTTCATTTGCTACTTCCAAAATGTATGGCAATAATTGATAGATTTGTGTACGTAATGCTGATGTTTCTTGTGCTAACCATGC
The DNA here is from genome assembly GCA_037464855.1 of Iselma pallidipennis. Taxonomy (NCBI): domain Eukaryota; kingdom Metazoa; phylum Arthropoda; class Insecta; order Coleoptera; family Meloidae; genus Iselma; species Iselma pallidipennis. The sequence goes on from JAZBHA010000002.1 coordinate 339,359, forward strand.
AGCCAATATACGTATCGTAGCACAGACAAATAATTTCTCTTCACCACTAGGTTTTGCCTTATCATTCGATATTTTTATTAATAAATTAACAATCGCTGAAAAAGCACCCTTTAAACCTGTATATAATGTTTGTTTCTCTTTTTGATCTAAATCCAATTGATCTGTTAATATATAGTTGATTGATAATTCCAATATATTATAACAAGCTGTTATTAAATTCTTTTGTGTACAAACAGTTTTCAATATTTTACCATCTAATTGCATACGTACTTCAATGGCAGCTAATTGTATTAATAACAAAAAGAATTGTTTGCCTTTTTCTTCATCAGATAATACCCATTCAAGACCTAATAGATTTAATACAGTTGATGTTAGAACTAATGCTGGATTGCGTTGTTGTGGACCAATTTTACTTTGTAATATATCTGATAGACCTTTATATAAACTATTTGGCCATGTTTCTTTATCTGAACTGTCAACAAATTTCTTTGGACAATTAAACAATAAGACATTCAATACTTCACATAATTCAAATTTACGTTTATCATGATCAGTTTCAAAATCAACAGCAATTTTATTCATTAATGCATGAAATGGTTTTGGATTGTTTTCATCCCAACTTTTTAAACCCAAATGATTTATCAATACAGCTAATATACGTAATGATTCATCTGATTCGAAACTACCTTGTGAATAGATTTCACTGAATTTAGCTATACCACCAGCATCAATTAATGCCTTCTGTCCTGGTTGAAATGATGCAATACCTTTTAAACAATTATATGTTTCACCAATTGCCATTAAATCAGCATCATTTTCATCAGCTTTCTTAACAATATCGAGGAAAACTGGTACAAGTGCCAATAATTCCGGTTTCGTTACAATTCCTTCAACATTACAAAATATTGTTAATATTTGTAATGCCAATGATTTATACATGGATGGTGGACAATCAACAGGAACATCATCCGTTAATAATAAACGTTTAATATAATCAATACCAAGTGCTTCAAATACTGCCTGTTTAGCTACTGGACTACAGTCTTTAGCTCTTACCAATTTTGTTACCATAAATAGACCAGCAAATTTCTCTGTATCACTGTTTGCATTTTTCAAAATTGCTATACATTTCTTTACTGAATCAGAAATTTCACCCATTTTTTATTGTTGTTGTTCTTCTCTATTTTTAAATTATATTATTATTTTCAAACAATACAATAATAATAATAATAATCAAGAAATGTTGTTCACTAATTGGTAGATATGATGGTACTGCGTCGCCGGACCAAGCGTCAAGGTTATATTTAGTATCAGCGTCTTGATGCCTTCTAAATTCGGTAATTTTCAGCGTCTCATATCGCACAACACAAATTTATTTTTAGTTTTCCCCAAGTTTCAACAGTCAGAATGTCGTTGACTTAATTGAAACTATATTGCATGTTTACGCCCCCATACTATACACACATATACACACACACACACGCATATTTTTTTGAGACAATTTTCGGAACTAATCATCTTTTAAAATAACGTGACTGTTTTGTGAAAATTCTAGAAAATTTTCAAAAATAACCAAAAAAAAATGTGGAAAATTTTCACGGCTTTTTTCGAGGTTAGAATTTTCTCGTTTGACAGTTGACAGCAGGCGATTTTTGACATTTGACAGCTGACGCATATAATGAGCATGCGCTACAAACAGCTGATTCAGCTGATAATTTTTGAGAAATTTTTAGGTTTCCCAATAAAATTAAATTAAAAATAAATGCAAACGGAAATTTCTGTGATTTGTATCGAAATTTCATTAAAATTTCCCGAAAAATTCAGGGCTTTTAGACAAAAAATTAAAGCACAACTTTGAACATATTTAATGTATAATTATGAACGTATAAAATTATAAAAGTATGACAAAAATGATAAATTATTCTATAAAATTTCACATTACCTTGTTGCAAACTAGTTTATCAGCCTTTCTTGTTGGTATTAAAGTATTGTCGAGATCGAAAAATATGGTAGTGATTCGTTCATAGTTTCGTTCATTTTCCATGATTTTATTAAAACTGTTTTGTTCGCTCCAAAACCAAAAAGAGAATAAAAAAATAAATTTATGTGGAACCTTCACATATGCGGCGGTATGACGAAAATTACAAAGGAAAAAAGTCAAAAGTCAAGAGGAAATAAAAAGACGAGCATAGGAAATATTGTCGCTCCCCACCATTTCTCTAATGTGGCTAACGTCACACCAACCAATGACGTCACTACAGGTACACAAGCGTTCAGAGAATCTTGGCACTTGTCCAGCTGTTTATTGGTATAATATACCGCATGTACCACCAAAAACACCCCCTTATTGTAATAACCCAAACATATGGCATAAACTTACATCGATTTATTGTTAATTGTATTCGTAAATCAGGAAAATTTCGAGTTTTTGTCACTTTTAAATAACTATCCTAAATTTAAGTCTGGTCTTTTGTAAAAATTCCCGATTGTGAACTACCTACCCCTTTCAATTTAATTGATTATTTTGCCTGTATGGGGGATAAAATCCATCGAACAGCACACGGGAGGGCTGTCAACCTGTGTATTGTCACCGTGTTCGCAGGAATCTAGAGCACATACAAATCAGTGGTGGAACAGTAGATTGATTGCTTTCTAGTGGGATCAATTAAGAGTTCTAAGTGCACTTTTTTCCTTCTTATTTTTGGGGCAAAGATTTAAAAGAACGATACACCTATATATTTATTGATAAAGAAATATCGTAACGACGTTGTTATATAAAATTCACAAATGGCAACAATAAAATCAACATCAATCTTTCTTCTACCATTTATTTCGCCGTTAATAAATCAATATTGTAAAAGTTGTTATTATAACTACCGTCACACTTAGTCCTGTAATCACAATTAACGACTTAAAGCGGTCACCTGGTATTGATTTTAAGTCACTACATCAACAACAGCAACAAGAACAATAGACCGACGACGACGACAACTAGGTTGTAGGTGTATTTCGCTAAAATTTGTGTATTTTACGGAAAAAAATCAATAAAAGAATAACAAAATTATTAAGAAAATACATAGAAATGAATGAAGTGATTCATAGTTTAAGTAGTAATTATAATAATAAGAATAATAATAATGGTATTGAGTACGGAATGGTCTCAAGTTGAAGTTATTGATTTAATTAATGATGGATCCGGCTTAGGTTTTGGCATAGTTGGTGGTCGTAGTACTGGTGTTGTTATCAAATCAATTCTACCTGGTGGTATTGCTGATAAAGACAATCGTTTACAAAGTGGTGATCATATCTTACAAATTGGTGATGTTCATTTACGTGGATTAGCAGCTGATCAAGTTGCATCTGTATTAAGACAATCTGGGCCACAGGTGGTTAAACATTTTTAATTTCAACAATATGTAAGATCTCACTTGAAATTTGTGCACCTTTTATGTACCTACAGGGGGTCTTCAAAAAAATAACATTCAATTTTTTTTGAAGACATGCTTTGTATCTGTCTGTGCTGTATGTATTGTTGGTTTTTCTTAAAACTTAATACAGTAGGATTCGATTATAAGGGCAAGTCGGTCATTACGACAAAACTAACACCGGAAAATTCGGCTATAAAGTCACTATTCTTTATGTCCCTTGAATGCCGTTATAGCCGAGCTCTACTGTACTATAATTAGGTGAATATTCGAAAATTTATGTTAATACTCATCGAATAATACAAATCGACTTCGATAACATCTATAATTGATAAAAAAACATGTTTTCCTTCATATTTGATTGTTGTTTATTTATTCTTTTATTGATAGACATACTTCAACTATCAATTACTCAAATTACACTCAATTTTGATTTTTCTTGCTAATGATAAACGAATTTTAATTGAAGCATGTCTTTAATTATTACGAAGATTTTTGAAAAAATGTGATGGTTTTTCGTTATTTTTCGCTTGCAGGTCAGAATGGTGGTTGCACGTCCAATTGAGCCTTCATCATCCGATTTTCAAAATATCGATTGTGCGGCACCTATAGTTCCAACAAAAATCCTAACCGACCCAGAAGAATTAGATCGACAATTACAACAGAACGGTTATGCATCATGTTTTTCATCATCAACAACATCAACATCAGCACCCCAAGTTATTGATAAAACTGCATCATTACAACAGGAAACTGAAGAGACCCCGGCAACAACAACAACGACCAATTTGAATCAAATTGAAACCGTAAAATTATCAAAATCATTAGATATTTGCAGTATTAACAATAATAATAATAATAATAATTTTTCAATATCACCAATCAATCATGTGTATTCATCATTAAATCCAATTGTTAGTGATAACTGTATCGTAATAACATCGATTGATATTACCGATGATTATGATCCATTACCAGAAACGGAACGTTTCGAAATCGAATTAAATAAAAACGAATACGGTTTAGGGATAACAATAGCTGGTTATGTATGTGAACGTGAAGATCTCTGTGGTATATTTGTGAAGAGTTTGAATGAGGGCAGTGAAGCCTACCGGTGTGGTAAAATCCATATAAATGACCGGATTATTGATGTTGATGGACAATCATTACATGGTTTGACGAATCATCAAGCCGTTGAGAAATTGAAACAAACTGGCCAGTGTGTACGGCTAACATTTGAACGTTATTTAAGAGGACCAAAATATGAACATTTACAAGAAGCTTTGGCTATACAACAACACACAGATATCAGTCCACCATCACCATCGGTAACTACACTCAGCTGGATACCCATCGAGTCGCTTGAGGTAAATTTAAACTATTATTGTAAACGAAAAAGGGCTTAAAATTGTTGTATTTTCATGTAGGGCCAGATTGAGATCGAGGGTGAATCAGTGGCAAGTGCTAATAGTGAGATTTACGATCAAAATCCTGAAAATAAAGAGATCTTTATTGAGGATGATTTCGAGGTGAATCTAGAAGATGATTTAGAAACTGCAACTAGGAAGAAATGGGAATATCTGATCGGTCATAATTCACAAATAATTGTCGCCAATTTAACAAAACTAAAAGGTCTCGGGATCAGTCTGGAAGGTACTGTCGATGTTGAAGGTGGTATTGAATTACGACCACATCACTACATCAGATCGATATTACCAGAAGGACCAGTTGGTCAAAATGGTAGATTAAATTCCGGTGATGAATTATTGGAAGTGAATGGTCAGAAATTATTAGGTAAAAAGCATGTGGAAGTTGTACAAATATTGAAAGAATTACCAAATACAGTACGTTTAGTGTGTGCTAGGAAACATGATGAGAATCGCGGTATTATCAATACATCACAAGATCGTGAAGCATTTGAAGCCCGGAATATTTTAGGTGGTAGTTTGAAGAATTTATTACCACAACCCGAACAGAGATTATTGAAAGCATTAAGTGATACCAGTATCAACACATCAACTAGTACAGTAACAATCACTGATGACCAACAACAACAACAGCCACAATCACAACAACAATCACCGAACCAATTAAATAATGGCACATTAGAAAAATCTCGATCACGTTCATTGGAAATAACAAATCTAGCAATGTGGTCAGATCAAGTTGAATATATTGATTTAATGAAAACTGATCGTGGGTTAGGTTTCTCAATATTAGATTATCAAGATCCATTGGATCCGAAATCAACGGTTATCGTTGTACGTAGTCTGGTACCGAATGGTGCTGCCGAATTAGATGGACGTATCACACCTGGTGATCGATTGATTAGTGTTGATAATAGAATTATCAAAAATGCAACACTAGATCAAGCGGTACAAGCATTGAAAGGTACATTACCAGGTGTTGTTAAATTAGGCATATCGAAACCGTTATCGAATCATAGAACCAATGAATCTACGTAAAAGGAAAATACTACTATATTTATTGATTATTTTGTTAATTTATAGGTACTAAAGGAATTGACGCGCAAAATAAATACATGCTTGTAAATGATTCTTCCACAGTTCTTATCAATTCTTTTCGCACAATTTTATAATTTATTTGTACATACATGTAGAGTTATCAAATTAAATAGAGAGAAATTGCAAAATTTCTAAGTTCTATTTGGTAATATTGATAACTCTATATTGAATAAAATAGTAATAAACAAGAAGAAGAGTAGTAAATTAATGTATATTATTATATTAATATTATTAAATAAAATTATGGTTAAAGACTAAAATTTTTCATTTTTGTCACAAATTTTGCAGTCTGTTTTTACCTATCCTGTAAGTTTGGCTTTTCAGGGCCGCATTGGTGGTTCACCTCAGCCCCGGGGGAATTTATAAGAAAAGAAGATATCTCTTCATCGACGATCAAAAAAGGAGTATGTTAAAAACGCCATTTACCCCCCAAAACTCATTAGTCCTGGGAGAAATCTCTCTATATTCCCCCCTGTCCAGTTCGACCCTACATCAATTTTTTGTCTGTAAACTTATAGTCTGCAATCTAATTCTTAATGCCTTCAGTCAACATAAGGAATGTCATTTTATCTCTTCCTCCAGTAATTTGTTCTTATCGTATGTACGAACTTGCTAGCAAATGGAATCTGGATGTTTTTTATTAACTGTCTAAAGTTTGTTAATTAACTGAGAAATACACAAAAGTTCAGCCTGGAAACTGACTAATTCTCAAATAGTCAGTTTTGGTCAAAGTCCAATGTATGTTTTATAAATCGGTGATTTTGCGGATTTGACTGATGACGACCGGCCAAATTCCATCTCTAATAAACATAGTAATTTTTAAATTATTGGATGCCGCAAAATACTGGGCTTTCACATATTCTGTAATACACTGGTTGGTCTTTCCGTCGAACAAGAAGGTCAAGGAATACAATAAAGGACTCATTGGCACAGTAGGATACATAGCCAATTGACGCTGTAAATTACGACATGAAATTCCTGAAAAAACAACTATAAAGCTTACATTGTTTATCAAAAAATTGTTTATAAGATCCTGAAGTGAAGTTATCAAAGAATCAATTATCAATGAAGATGTACAGCTTTCAGTTCTCATAAATAATAAACACATGTGTTATTTTTGATTTTTAAAAATAAATAGGTGCGTATCTTTCATGTTCTACTGACAATAAATTTGGTAAACATTATATGTGCGTAAAATCAACTAATTGTAAAGAGAAAACCTGGCCACATTGAGAAAACTTTTTTTTGTTTGGATACTTTTAAATAGTTTTTCTTTTAAAAATACAGATTTAGTGGGTGTTAAGTGAGAGGAAACCGACACAAAACTGAATTTTCTTTTCAAATTTAATCAATAGATATAGAGTGAATTGCTTCAATGACAATTAGGTTTTAATTGTTGAATGGTTACTAACAGAAAGTTGAGGAAAGGATAACAAAAAAAAAATAAGTAGACAACAATTATATTGTTAGTATTTTGAATGAATTATTTATTTTTTTAAATATTTCATCATCAACGATACTATATTTTGAAATTCACTAATTGACATACACAACAACCAACTACTAAAGACTACAAATAGGATATTTTCTCTATAATTTGGCAACCGTTTTGTTTGTTTTTTTTTTTTTTAATTATTATTATTAATTTGTAAAAATATTTGCATTAACAACAATTAGAAAAATAAAAAATAATAATAATAAGAAAATTAAAAAAGAAACAACAATTATTTTATATAATATAGATAGATATATGTACCTCTTTTTTTTCGGTTAATAATATAATAAATGCACAATATGTTATGAAAGATATATGTATAGTTAATAGAAGTTATTACATCATATATAAGATATGCAAATTTGGACGAAATTTCATAGAATTATAATTAATTAATTAATTAATTTACTAATTAGAATTATAAAATTAGCAAAACAATCACATTGATTTTATAGATATAATTATTGAAATTCTCATTATCAACATTTCTTTTCTCTAGTATTAGTTTTTTAGATAACAAAGAGACCAGCTCTTCTATTTATAATGATTTCCAAAAAAGAACCAGAAAAAAATTAATCATATAGTTATATAATCACAGTTGAAATGATAACCAACAATATCTTATTATCTACTTCGTTATAAGCATGTTAAGAACACGTCAACATACAGGTAAATTCAGAGAAAAGTGTGGTCGTGAAGAGCACGCAGGCAAAAGAAACGACAGATATTAGCAATCCCCTGATACATCAACAAATAAGACAAGACACACAAGACACTTTTATCTGAATCTACCTGTATATGAAAGTTAGTTAGGAAATATGCATTTTATTTATATAATTTGTTTAAATTTTTCACGTATTTTTTTTCTTCTTGCAAGCTGAAATCTGATTGAATTACACATTAATCATGCATAGAACAGTTAAATAGTTTTTAGTTTTAAAATTTAAATATAGATAGTTGTTTAATGCAAATTTCGATATGAGTGTACGCATATATATATTTATCAATTAATTATTATTATTAATAAATTTATGGACTTTTTAAATCTTTTTTCGTTCATAATTTCATGAGTAATTAAATGAAGTCTTTTCAGATTGGTGTTTCGGGTGTGAATCAACAAAAAAAACAAAATTTCCACGATTAGACAAATGAAGTAGTTTATCTAACAAACAACAATTAGATTATTGGTGTCATAATTGTTTTTTCTAACATTATTATTAATTTTTTTTGCTTTCCAATTACTCTAAAAATGTTTAATTTTGAGAAAAAGATTGTGCTACTTGGCATCTGATTTTTTTTTTATCATCAATCAAACAATTTATGCAGCTGTTTCTTCTTCTTGATTATGTTTAGCAATTGCTAATAAAATCATTGTTAATTCTTTCTTGTTAATTTTACCATCTTGATTATAATCGACACCACGTAGAATGGTTTCTTCGAAATCAAGCAGATCTTGGGCATCATAATCCTAAATATCGGGGGAGAGATTGTAGAATTTATCAAGAAAAATTCGTGAATACTCACCTTCTTCACCAACTCTAACAGATCCTTTAAGAATCCTCTCAATTCTTCATTTTCGATAGTCCCATTATTATCCTGTTATTTAACATTAAATAAACAATTTGTAATAAAGTTATTATTAAATTTTGGTTACCCTGTCGTATAATGCGAACACTCTTTCAATGTCGTCTTTGGTGAGTTTCGTAGCACCCTGATCAACAATAATAGGAAATAAATAAGTTAATAAAAAACCAACAACAACACATAAATTACAAAAAATTTGCAATTTTGTTCTAACGAATATTTATTTTATGGGGTGATGTTGTGTGAACTTTGAACATAGACGATGAAAGGTAAAGAAAACAGCAGGAAGAAAGCAGTCTCTATTCAAATAAATCCAGATGTAAACGAAAAAAATAAAAAAAACATCTCTTTTTTTTGGAAAATCTACACAGTTAAAAAATAATGGTTTCAAAAAAATTACTTACTTCAATTCCTTCCTATGTTTTTAACCATAGAGAGACAGACAGACAGACAAACAAAGCCATGCAACAGAATTCAATTTAAATAATGATCAAGGTAAATTATTACGCACGATTATTGTTAGTATTATTATTATTATTAAAATAGATTTATTTATCAATTCTTATTATAATTTCCAGATTTAATTTCTGATTTATATTTGTGTGACTATTTCGCATAAAAAATGTGCAGCAAATCTCATAACTCCCCAAGAAAACGGTTCTACATAGTGCAATAATAAAGAAGAAAAGGAAAACGAGAAATAGAAATAATTTCTCTAATTTGCATAGATTAGTAGTAGAGAATATATATGTATAGTGTTAGAAAAAAGTGTAGATTTTTGTGTATAAATTTGGATAAATCACAAACATAAATTGCAGCACTCTGTTTTTTTTTTTGGTTTATTTGGACGATGGTACACCAGAATTTTGAAATCAAAATCGAACTGTACCTCACTCACCTTGAAGATCTGCCTACAGAGAAAGTTTTCTTTAACCGGAAGTAATCTGGAAATGGCAGAATTTTAATTAAAAAAAAAGAACAAAACAGTCACTAATTAATTTGAACAAGAAGAAACTTACTTGGCCATCTCGGAGAGCTGTAAACGTCCATCCTTATTCGAATCGAAAACTTGCAACTGAAATTTTGTCAAATTTATTAAATTGTTTGAATAAATGGTAATATTTTTCTGTACCATAGTGTCAGTATATTCGATTAGTTTATCTTCAGAAACATCATTGATTCGTTTGGCTTCTTTCAATAAATCCCTGAGGAAATTCTTCAATTCATCAGCCTCAATGTAACCACTACCATCAGTGTCGTATTCTCGCCAAATCTATTTTTTTAAAGAAAATTTTTTTTGAATAGAATTATATGATTGTTATAAGAAATTAGATTTTTACCTTCATGAATTCAACACTGGATTCGAGTGGATTATCAAACCGGAATAATAGCAGAAAATTCTCCTCCATTGGTAAAAGTTGAGCAAGCTATTTTGCAACGATAAGGGAGACAAGAAAAAGTTTTAATATTTTAAGAATGTCTTCTATATCAAGGAGAGAAAATTTCACCTCTCTTATATCGATTTTACCATCTTGATTATCGTCGTATGCTTCCATGAAACAAGCTTTCAGTTCGACTAGCATTTCATCAGAAACAGCCTGCAAAAATAATATAGAGAAATAATAAAATTACACGTGTTATACGTGTATGTGTATATGATTTGTTGTTACTTCAGGACCGACATCAGTAGCATTGGCACTGGATACGAATTCTCGTAGAAATCCATCCAGTTCAGTTCCTTCGATATATCCATTACCTTAATCAATTTATTTGTTATTAAATACAACAAAAAATAATAGTCGATTTCACGATTTTTACCATCTTTATCGTAATGACTCCATACTTCCATAAATTGGTTGGCTGAAAGTCGTTTCAATTCTCTGGACTGAGGATCACGGTATTGTCGCATAAAATTCGTGGCTTTTTCCAAGTTAAGTCGTTTACTGTTTATCTGATCTTGTGTCGTTGTTGTCATTGTGAAATATTTGTCTTCACCTGAAAGTTCAGGATCAATTTACATTTTCAGATCTAATGTGTGGATCAGTTTTTGATAAAAAAAAACAATTGGAGTTTAATCTTGAGAGAAATTCGGAAGTGGCTCTCGGAGCCAAGTCGGCTCCGAGTTCGGTTCTGATTATAGGGATTATTTAGATAAATGCCAAAATAGTTTTATATTTATTTATTCAAGAAATCTTCATTATAAAGGTTGTATGATTGGAAATTAAAATATCTCGTCCAATACAACTAATGTACATAAACCGAAGTCGATGGCGGTCTCTTCATACGTTTTCTTTGTATTTATACAGTTTCTCATTAGTAAATCACCAGCTCTTTGGCCTATACGTGGTACCATACGTAACAATATCTGTTCTCTGGGTGCAAACTTGTTATCTTTGGATAGAATTTGATATTTTTTCGTTAATGACCATTTATACATGTCCAAATATAGACCTGGATCTTTTTTATTTGGGGGTTTAGCCGTTGTTGTTAAATCCCCATATAGATAGTCCTAAGAATCGAATTTGAATCAATACCAAAATAAATAATAATAATGATAATTCAACTTACATCTTCGTCTGTAGGATATGATAGAACTGATAGAAACTGTATAAATACAATTACCAAAAATAGAATCTGGATTACTGAAGATTTCATTTTTTTGCCTGGTCCAAACTAGTCTTATTACCAATTAAAGGAGGGTAAAGACTTGAACTGACTACAATTTAAAATTGTCTGGATTTATATATATAGAGGGATAAAGAAAACGGCTATAAGAACAAGCAAGATGGAAAGCGAAAATTTCAAAAGAAAAAAACATTGATAAAATGCTTAATTGTTAACGTAGAAATGAAATCAATCGACAAACAATAGAATCAAATATAATTTACGTCTTCAATTGTTATTTTTGATGTTTATATAATTGGGGAATAAATAATTCAACAACTAAATCAATCGAGCAATAAACCCAGAAAGCAATAAGTGTGTAGGTAAGTCAGTTTTTTGACCAGAGAAAAATGATGACCAACGATAAAAAAAATTGACAATTAACCCTGGGGAATTTCTAGGTGGTGATATTTTCTATATATATTGTAATAACCGTGCTACGTGGAAAATGTGCCAACTGAATCCTACTTTCTATGCGGAACCATAGACGGAAGAGGAACAAAAACGAATTAAGACCATAAAAGTAGAATATATTGGGCAATTTTTTAAAATTCATAACAACCAGGCATACTCATGTGTTCAGTAATAATTATCCATTTTTTTTTTGTTTGGCCGAAAAATACATTTTCCAGTTTGAAATTATACCTCAATTGGATCATTAATTTCAATAATATTATACCATCTGTTCGTCTCGTCTTTCTAGATCGTTCATTTAACAAATTTCCAAGTAATTATTGTCCACCCTCATGTCGAAAGATAAGGGTGGACAATAAAACAAAACGAAAAATTTGCTGCCATTGGAGTCGGAAGATTTTTTTTGGAAATAAATCATTTTAGAAAGGAAAATACAGGTCAAGGTGTAGAGTTAACGTTGGGGGCGCGACAAAAAACTTGTTTTACTCAAAAAAATCTCATTTATTATTGAATTGGTTAAGATTGATAGGAGATACTTTGAATTAAACTTACCACCAATTAGTGGGTACCGGTGGGAATCAAATCACGTCAGTTCTGTAATAAAATATTTGAAATAAATACATAGGCATGTACGTATGTTTTTCTTTTAACAATAAAAAAATATTAATAGATTTTACGTGTTGATATGTTACATTTTTCGTGATTATATACCACGTCACCTGGTCTAATAATTTTACATACAATGTCATTTTTTTCTTATATATTAATTCTAAATGCCCATTTTTTGCCCCCGATCAAGATTTCATTTAATATTAAGTTCCTCGAAATTTAGATTTTGAAAATCGATAGATAAAACTTATCAAAAATTTCTACACAAAATCTCAAAATTTTTGATAAATCACCTTGATACCTGAAAAATCAAGCTAGAAAAAGTTTAAATGCCAGCGTTATCCTGAAACCAGTTTTAATTGTATTCTGAAACGTGTCGAAAAATCCAGAGATTTTCATGAAAATATTTTGTATCGTGTTTTAACTAAAATTCAACAATGTTCGCACTATTGAAATGGTTCCTATTATTAATAGTTATCTTGAAAATCAAGGTAATTCAAATTTTCGCAATTATTTGTGTTTTTTTTTACATAAAATTGTGACTTTTTTGTCGATTTCTAGGCCATGACTGAAGAACAACGCATTAAAATCGACGAATACAACCTGTACTGTATTACCGAATCACATGTAGATCCTGAATTGATTGAACAAGCTAAAAGGGGCCAATTTAATGATGATAATACAGAATTAAAAGAACATGGATACTGTTTTGCGAAAAAATTGCATTTCCTAGATAGTAATGGTACAGTAAAAGTGGACGTGATTCGTTACAAATTAGATGAGAAAATCTCTGATAGCAGAAAAGTTGATGGATTAATGGACAAGTGTGTTAAAACAATGCCAACTCCACAAGAGACTGCTTATCATCTACTCAAATGTTTACATATTAATGTACCTACAGGTACTGTATATGTCTAAGTAAATTATTTTTCCGGTTTGTTTTACTAATTTGATTAATTTTGTATATTTTGTAATGTTGTTTTTTTTTTTTTTATTGTTCATAACCAATTTTTTAACATATTTTTCAATACATTCATTGTTCTCTGGTGATTAAATGTAAATGGAACAATAAATTTCACATTTTGCAAAACGGCTTTTGTTTCATTATTAACTCCCAGTTTTTCAATTTTGCGTTCATAATGCAGTCATCATGCAACCCAAATCTGCATCAAAACAGCCTTTTTTTTGATACTCTAAACTTGGATGCGTGGGACAAAATCATGCCTTATGAAACTTATTTTTGATGATTTTTTAAATCGATTTTGATAATAATTACACATTGTTGTCGAAATGCAACAGTTGCATTTCGAAAATTTTGCAAAAACTGTAGAAAATAATTAAAAGTACCTGATGATGATGTTGAACATGTTTGCATACGTGTTTGTGTCTATATTTCTTGAAATAATATAGAAAAATGGAAATGAAAAAGTGCATATTCCATGAATATTTATAGTTTCATTGTAATAAATTAATTTAATTAGCTGCAATAATGACTTACAATTAGTTAAATAATTTGCTTTTATTGTGGTTTTTTTATAATAAATCATTGATTCAATATTATTGGGTTTTTCTTCTAGTTTGTGGTTTCTTGTTATGTTCAAAACTTTGATAAATAGGTAAATAACTTACAAAATAAGGTACAATGAAATAAACAATCTAGAAGTTTTCCACAATAAATACGAAAGTAATCCAAGATTGTATTCCCAATGTTCACATTCGTGAAAATTAAACGAGAAAATTTATTTTAAAACATGTAAAATAAACAAATGATTGAGGTTTTACTGGGAATTTCTACACAGAAAACATCGATTGTTGATGGCTAATTTTAGACAATTCTTATCTCTATTTATCAGTTAATTTGGCAAAATAATTATAAAGTAACGTTCAAAAATAACATTTCTTTTCCGGGTATATTTTTATGTTTTTGTCTGTTTTGATAGTTTATATTGAAAGGCACATTTCGCATATTCAAATGCTGTCTCTTCAGGATTTGCCTTGTTTTTAGCACATCTCTCAAGTAATTCATTCACTTTTTCTTCACCAATTAACGGTGTCAATTTGCCACGTATATCATCATGTTGTAATTCACCCGATTCGGATAGAAGACCCATTTTTTTTTGGAAACATACGAGATATTTTCGAAAATTCTCATCATTTTCAGGAAACTCGCCATGACGAGTTGCTTTACTAATAACATCTTGACTAACATTATTTGCATCCCGGCATTCTCTATGGGATTGTACTATTATTCCTCTTTTCGGCTCAGATACGATCTAAGTTGATTAGGCATAAAAAAGGAAGAAAAAAAAAGAATGAAATACAAGATGTGAACGAAAAGTAGTTAGTGTAATGGATAGAAATTTAATTACCTCAGTGGAGACTAAGACGGTGACAATTAGAATACAAAAAGCACAAATGAATTTCATGATTATTATCGAATTATTTTGGTGCTGTTGCGAATTACTACTGAATATTATTTTATAATAATTACCACTTATATAGAAATACAAGAATTGATAAAATGTAGCAAAATAAGTTTCTATGTAAATACAAACAATTTTGTGATTAAATTTTCGTTAATTTATGAGTTTATTTATTGAAGAATCAATTCTTCGTATATAATTATCGACCATGAACTACTCTCTTCGATAATTGTTTCTTTAATTTGTTCAAATAAATCCCCTATCCTATAGGATGTGCTTTGCAATTATATTTGATAAAAATAGCAACAATAAACTCTATACGTTTGATCTAATCATATGTTATTGTGTAAAATAGACAATAGAGGAAAAAAAATATGTATATAGAAGGATAACTATATAGAAACTCATGAATCACTGTCATACAACTTTTCCATATCATTTATTTCGACCAACCACCATTCAAAGTCCAAATTTTGGCTCTACCTAGACATTTCGTAGAATCTGCTCTTGTAACAGGAATTATTATGTAACAGGGCCGTTAAAATAAAATATAGACATGTTAGATTGATAATTATTATATGTAAAATACGATAAAAAAAACAACAAAAAGAGAGACAGCTGGTTCATCATGCATCATGAGCTTGCCAACCTTGAACCTCTGCACCTGATTAACTGCAAGACCAAGAATTGTTCTGTGGTATATAAAGGCAAATCCAATCTCAGTTCAAGTATTCAAAAACCAGACAATTTCGAAACAACTACCCCACAGAAAACCAAAAAAACACCAACAAAATGAAAGTATTAATTGTGGTTACCATCCTTGCTGCTATTGTTGCTGTAAATGTAAGTAATTTTTGATTTTTTTTCTCTACAAAAATCTTATCGAAATGAACAATTGTTCAGGCTCTTACTGAAGAACAAAAAGAAAAACTGAAAACATATCATCATGAGTGTTCAGCCGCCACCGGTGTTGATAAAGAATTAGTTTTGAAAGCACGTAAAGGTGAATTCGTCGATGATGCCAAATTAAAGGAACATTTGTATTGTTTTTCGAAACGGATTGGTTTCCAAAATGAAGCTGGTGAATTACAAGATGCTGTAATTCGTGCAAAAATCAATGGTGAATTACATGATGACAAGAAAACTGATGAATTGGTCAAGAAGTGTGTTATTGTTAAAGCAACACCACAAGATACTGTCTTTGAAGCTGTTAAATGTGTTTACGAAAATTCACCAAGTCACATCATTTTAGCATAAAGAAGATTGTTTTTGGCGTTGACCGATTTAGGAGAAGAATTATAGGATTTTAATCATTCAATTATGGTAACAGTATTGTAGAGATTTTACTGAGAAAGAATCAATAAAATTTTATTCAATTATTAACGTAATTTTTGTTTTTTTTTATTTAATATTGTGCAATAAAATTCCTCCTTTTTTATGAACGTTAATTCATCCCCCAGACTTGATGTGATGGAATATTCTGCCAGAAACATTTATAAATTAAATACGCTGTATCATCTAGATCGGTACCTTTAACTGTTTTGCATTTATTAACAATTTTCATTGCTTCATTCTTATTAACATCTTTTGGTAGATTCATTTTAATCAAATTGACTTGTAATTGACCTGATTTTGATAAAACACCAACACTACGGAATATACAACCGAAATATTTCTTCATTTTTGGATCGTTATCATTAAAATTGCCTTGTTTAACTCGGTCGACTTGGTCCTGTGTTGTATCAGCTTGTGATAGACAATTCTTTTGTAATTCAGCCAATTTCGCTTTCAGAACATCGGGTAACGACTAGAATTATTATTATAAATTTTTTGGTATTTTATTAATTAAATCAATCAATAAATAAATATTACCAGACTTGGGCCAAACAAAATAACCGTTATAACAAAGATAAAGCAATATTTCATTTTTGTTTGTTGTTTAAAAAAAATGAATTAAACCAAGAAACAAATTTCTGCTACACGGTTTGGTCAATTAATTTAAAACATTTCAGTTCCTCTTATTTATCAACAATATAACTATTGTTAGACTAATCAATTTTTGAATCTAAATTATACTCCTATGTGTTATTTAGGCTTAATAATAATAATAATAATATTAATAATAGGAACAATAATAAATTACTAGTTTTACTGTCGGAATATTTTATACCAGAGAATTTAGAGAACCGTAAAGCTTACGTCTCAATAAATTTATGTAACAAGGATATTACTGGCGGTATATGTGCCTCTAATGCCAGTCGTAGTTGTCAGGACAATATCCTTATATACATATAAGACTATGCATGAATTTTGTGGCTCTACTTATTGTTGAAATGTAAATAGAGCCGTAAAGGAATAATAAAATTTTTGTTAAACACCTTCGTGTACTTGAACAAAAATAAAAATGATAAGAGTAATGTTAGGATTCTAAGAAAAAATCACTCTAATTATAACCGATGTAGAACAACACTATTATCCTTGAGAAATGATGATTGTCTGCTATAATAACGTCAAAGATAAACATCAGAAAGTAATTTTTTTTTGATAATAAATCAATTAAAGTCGATATTCTTAAAATAGTTATGTTAATTGGAAATTACTGGCTTCTATAGATTTTTTTATTGTAGTTTATTTTAATCATTTCTTGGACCGTTAGGTGTTCACAGACAGGTCGTTGAAATGATGAAAAACTAGATTTTTTGTAATTTTTGTCTATTAATCAATGGAAGATTTCATATCTAACGGAATTAATCAGTTGTTGTAACATTTATAATCCTTTTGTGATGTTTTTTTTTTGTGTTATGTCCTTTCGCTAAAGTACGGTCGACCTTCAGACATCTTATCCAAATAATAATAATGATGATAATAAAGTAAATAAAGTAGAGGGTCCTTTTATGTTGACAAACAGTCTAATATCAGAATCAGACCAACATACAAATGACTTGATGATTCTGATCCCTTATATACCTTTTTTTTGTTGTTTTTCCAACAACAAACTTAACTCCTCTAAGAGGGCTATGGACTGATGGAGTGTGCAAAAAATTTTTATATCTAGAAACAAAAATGGAAAAAAAACCGAAGAAGACAACAACAGGACAATAATATTAAATTTTCATCAGACAGAAAACAACCCAAACCCAATTTCTGTCAAAGTTACTCTGTCTCTAAAATGTTATACGTAGGATAAAAAAAGTTTCTTTTTGAAGATCATAGCCTAAATATTAGGATATGAATCTTTTATTATTTAGTTTGTTGGGTAGTTGATGGAATTATGTGTTTTAGAAATAGAATATAAATTTTTTTATTCGATAAACTGTTAAAAATTATTTTATAAGAAAATTTGGTAGCCGGATATTATATTTTAAGCAACATTTTCTATTACTTATTTATTTTGATTATTCTACAATAATTTATAAATATTAAAGTTTGTATTTTTAAAGATTTTCGATAAAATATAAATTTAGAAAAATTTTGTCAATCAATAAACTTTTAACTGAACTAAAAATCACCGATACAACGATTTTAAAAAGGAAAGCCTCGGAAAAGACACATCAAAATGAAAAATCGATCGAATTAAAACGTTTGTAAATCATTGAAAATAATGGAAAGCAAGGAAATTGCACAATAAGGTGACTTTAATTGAAATTTCCCCGTTTTTTTTTGTTAGATTTAGTAATTTCAACGCCCCGGAAAACTATGAAACAACAACGTTATAACTCAATAGAACACAATGCTATATGGATTATTTTATTGAATCGACTAGTCATTGATGTTATTTTTGAATAATAGATGAATTTGTTTGTTTAACAGCAGTAAATTTCTATCATTTATCAATATAATTCTTTTGGCTCGTTCATTTTGTGATTAATCACAAAATCAATATAATAAACAATTGTAGAAACTGGTCTGTATTTATTTAACGTGGAAAGAATTGCATGGTAATCTTGTGCATATATATTTTTATATGCAATCATGAATAATAAATGAGCAATTAATTAAATTAAGGTCGTGTTAAATAAGTATTATATAGTCAGGGTCGATATTATGATATAATGTAGGTTTAGGTCAAAAATGCAACTAGCACTTTTATGTATAAAGAACAAAATCTTAAAATATAAACATATAAAATCACATTGCATTTAATCAAAATGAAATGTTGAAACATTATACTCCTAATCTTTATTAATTCGAATTGATTGTTAATTTTACGGTTTTTATTCAGACGATTAAATATCACTCAACATTACAATCGGTTTTACAACCAATTTAACACTGTGTTAAAGTTGGAACATATTAATAATTAATTGTGATCGTATTCTACTTTATAATTTCAATCAAACTTTCTCTCTGGTTGATTTCTACGAGCAGAAAGAGAGGTAGAGAAAAAATAATGGTTTTTCAATCATAAATAATTTAATATCAGAGTTTATTGATTTTTGTCGAATATTTCAATAGATAATTGATGGAATGAATAATAAAAGAACTGAAGAAAAAAAATTGATAAATTTAATAACTGAAAGTTATTATCATTGGAACTTTTCAACCTTACAGATAGATAACCAAAAAAACATAATTTTATATAAATATTCAAGCATTGTTTTTTATACTCCCATTATATAGCCACGTATATAGTGTATATACCTGTATATTGATTCAAATATTTGCCCCTCGAAATCTCTCAAACATCCCCCACAACACAATTAATTTTTTTGACATGCATTAAAAACGGCCAATATTTACACATAAAAATCAAATAATAATAAACGACAAGATTTGAAATGTGAGCCCAATAAAGAGCTCCATGCATTCATTCACATGAAACTTACATGCGACGACGTCTATCGCTATTTTCCTTTAAATGCCTTTTCCGTCTTTTGCCCCCTTAACCGAATTTTGTAAAGCAATCTTGTTATCAAAAAACAAGATGATAACACAAACAGAAGTTAATTTGAAAATGATGCTATTATTATTGTAGGTCGTTATTATGATTTTTATAATATATATTTGAGGGGAAAATATATGATAATAGTCCTTTACAGACTGAGTAACAACAACAGAATAGCAACAGCCAAGAGCAACCCTAAACGGCGTCTCGACGTCTAATGCGGCGCTTGCGTCGGAATTATTACAACAGGATGTACAGGACGAAAGGTGTGTTCGATTCCGTTTTAAATCTCACTCCTACACACTCTCACATACATATACACCTATAGTATATGTGCAACAATGGAAAGATAAGGATTTGGTAGCTTCTGTAGTTGTCTGGGTAATTGAGTGTTGGATAATTGTACGAATAGAAAAGAACATTTCCAACGATAGATAACTAATGATTTTTTGAAAATTTTCCAATTTTCATTCAATTCTCTATGTGATTTATCATTTTTACCTTTTTATTGAGGGTTGGTCCTTTGTTCCTCACAGAGGGAAAAATAAAATGCGTCATTACTTCCAATACAGGATCAAACCGATGCTCGATAAATACCAAATGTTATCATTTCTGTCGTATAGTTCAAAATACACATTATGTGATAACGGACAGAAATATTTTTAAAGAAAATTGGAGTTTATTATTTATTTTATATTCTACACACATAAAAATCGCTTTGTTTAAAATGAAATATTTCGTGTTATTGTTATTTTTTGTTGTCCATCATTTAGTGATAGCAGATCATGAACATAATGAGGTGATACAATTTTTCTTCTTTTGTTTTATTAAAATTTTGTTGAAATATTTTTTGAATTGGTTACAGTTCGAACCGTGTAAAGGAACATTACAAGAGACATTTCAACATGCACGAAATGAGTGTCAAATTTTATCGAAATTCAACCAGATCCCTGAAATTCATGGCAATCAAATAGATTTCAATGATTATGAGACCAGATTGAAAGACTATTCGATTTGTTTTCTAACAAAATTGAATCTAATGAATCCAAATACTGGAGAAATTAATAAAAATTCGATACCAAAGGCGAGATCATTTTTCGAAATTGCCATTTCAATTTTAGTACGAGCTTGTTTACAACAACGCAACACACCAGAACAGACTGCTGTTCATTTTATGCAATGTGCACATTTTGTTTATTACGAATAGAAATAAAACACGATAATTTTATAAATAATAAAAAAAAGCAATATTTTTATTATTACTTGTTATAATTAATTGTTTTTTTTTTTGAATAAAATTATCATTATTTAGTATTGTGGATAGTGTGTTGGCCAATATTTATGGGCACATTTACCATAATTCCAAGCTGTTTCAATCAAATTCTCTCCTTTTACTAAACATTCACTGATCACACTGTTGGCTTGATGTTCTTCTAATAGATCATTCAATTTTTCACGTATTACTTGTTTCTGGAAATTACCATTCTCATCTAGTGCACCGATTGTCCGGAAATAGCACATAATATATTGTTTAATTTCATTGTCTTGTTCTTCATATTGTCGTTGACTGAATTTGATCAATTTATCTAATGGTAATTTCGTCTTATCAAGACAATATTCACGTAAATCCGTCAATAATTTCTTTTGATCGTCAGTAAGGTCTTTGGCCTTAAAGATGATAATGATTAGACAAAAAATAATAATAATTTATTGGATTTATCTCACTTGTATTGCTGATAATAGCAGTGAAGCTGTGATTACAAAGATGATGGACTTCATTGTTAGAATGTTTGTCTTTTGAAACACACTGATTTAAAACTAAATGATTTGTTGATGATTTGTTACTTGTATTTATGCATCTGAAGACTAATCAGGGACGGACTTGAGAATGGACCTTTTGTCTGGTATTTCGTTAAATAAATAAAAATTATCTTAATATGACCCTGGCTAGATGTGTACAATAGGTCAGAGAATGATTAGTGATAGTCACTTTCTTTGAAGAAGGAAAAACAAAAATGATAAAGCAAAATATAGAATCGGTTTTTTTCTGTTGTTCTTAAAAGAAATTGAGAAATAGACAGGACATACGGACACATAAAATTGTTTTTTTTATCTTTTATTTATTTGCTTATTAAACTAAATTACATCATAAGAGAGCCAAAATTTCAATTTTCTATCAACGTTTTTTTTGGTTTATTTCATTGGATATCCTTCAGCTGGCCGGTATTTGTATGCACATTTGGCATATTCGAATGCCGTCTCTTCTGGTGTCATCTTCTTGTTCATACATTCACTCATAATTTTATTCACATTTTCCTCACCAACCATCGGTCCAATTTTTGCTTTGATTGTATCTTTCTGGAAATTACCTTGATCATCAATACCGCCCAAATTCTTCAAGAAACACAATAAATATTTCTTAAGTTTAGCATCGTTCTCGAAGGTGCCTTGACGGGCTTTCTTGGCAAATTGCTCATCAACACCAGTCGCTTCGGTGCATTTCTTCTGTAGAGCTTTGATTTGCTCCTTTTGCTCATCAGTTAATGCCTGAAAGGATACAGATATTGAATAGAAAATGTATTTTTTTGTGTGCGTGTGGAAATACTGACCTGTACACTAGTGAATACAGCAACAGCTGCAACAAGAACTATAAGGAACTTCATTTTGATAAGAATGCTGTTGTATTATCACGTTTTACTGTTTTTTATCAACTGACGGTCAATTGGGCCGTTGGTTCTCTTTATATATACGTCCCCTTGATGTGCATATGTAATAATCTGATATTACCGTTCGTCAAATTATTGTCCGTAATAAGGGAAGTTATTATTTAATTAAACTCTCATACAGAACCGTCCTCAATGGCCGTTATACTTGTCTACTTAGCCATACAAAATATAATCCATTTAAATAAATTAATCACGACTAAACAAACTAATTCAAACAATTCAGTTATTTTCCATGCAAGTTTCAAGACTTTCAAGACAATATTCCAGAATTTTCCACTCAATTTTTTTATTAAAACTCTGATATTTGTTGGGGAAAATTGTCAGAATCAAAATTTATAGAAATTTCTAAATGAGTCTCTTTGGAGAAAATTCGAATACGTAATCGAAACACGTAGTTTTCCATTCAATAAAAGTCGTCAATTTGTCATGAATTTACAAATACAATTTTACACACACACACACACTTTTCGTCTTTATTGATCTTTCCAGTCCGATGATGATGATATTTTCACAGAAAATTTCATCTCTTTTCCTTTTTTTTCTGTTATTTATAGTAAACGACAACAACAACCGAAAAATCTTCAAAACAAACCTATCCATTTTAATATTTTATTGGACATACAGGATCTATCATTTCAAATCCAATAAAATTTTCAGTTGTTGTTTGCTATTATTAATTTCTAGGTATTTTTATTTGTTTGTAATTATTTATTATGATTCAATATTGTTTTTTTGTGTGATTGGGGAAGAATATCTATAATTTCATCAAAGTTCAAGGTTCTGTTAAAGATCCTTTAATGAAAACAGGAAATTTTTAAGTTTCACTTGATTAGTATTTCATGATTCTATTTTTACAGTTTTTCCTCTATAAACAATTCAATTATTCATATAATTTGTGATTATAAATAATTTATGGCTATTGATAAATAGATTAGAGAGTTTGACTAAATATCCGGTCGAGAGATCCTATTTAAATTCATCACAAATAGATGGAATATTATCCTGAAATTTCAACTAGAAGCCTTTCACGATATCCTACATAAAAGTGTAAAGGCAAAGTTTGTTGGTGAATATATATCCGACTTTCATCTTTTCTCATCCCTCGTGTTTTTTTTTGTAATTAATCCATTCAATAGAAAAAGTCTACAACTTTTCAAAACTAATTTTATAAATTATTATCCATAACAGAGTCTAGTGCATGTCTGTCGAAACTTTTATAACTTCTACACACAACTTTTTTCCAAAGAAAACTTGTAAATATCTCCTAGTAATATTATTAGTCAAGATAATCTATGTGGACCTCTCATATCTTGGCTGTTTTTTTTTTAAAGAAATTTCTAAAAAAAATAATTTACACTGATGTTTTATCGTTCGAATTTGACCTTTGCATGTGTGTTTATATAGAAAGATGAAATTATAAAATTTCGTGTAATTCATATTGAAGAGATTCCATTGATTGCATCACGTATCTCTACAAAATTTCTTGTGTCTTCTTCTGTTATCATTTTTGTGTACAAAAACAGACAGACACATGGATAAGGAAGTTAACGTCCTATAGAGTTGATATGATCTTGTCCAAATGTATTATCTGTCTTTTTATTATATTTGGGAGTGAATTTTTGATAAATAAAAACCGAAAAAATGGAGGATGATGTGTTTTCGTATGAATAATACAATTTTTTATTATTATTATCAAAAGGATAATAATATACACGAAATTTATAGACAGACGGACAGTAAAAAGTTTTTATTATTTCACGAGACTCCCAATCGGACATTTAAAAAGATTATTGCTCTATTAACACATTTATTTCTTTCGGTTGTTTCTGTCTGCATACATATTATTTTTTCTATCATTAAACGATAATGTATTGAGCGAACTACCTTTTTCTAGCACATTTACTTATTTTACTATTAACAGTAACGAGGCTGAATTTATCTCTATTATTTCGTACAAAATTTTTTAGATTTATTTCGGGGATACGTGGTGAAGAACAAAAGTAATAACGCAGGCTTTGGTGAATCTTCAATCTCTCCTATTTCCATTTATTTTGAGATTTCTCTATATTTGCCTATCGTTCTTTCTACTTTGTTACTAATTGAGATGCCATCACGCACGGCATTATTTTAATAGTTTTTTCATATTCTTTTGCTAATTATTAGTTCTATTTAAACAATACTATTATAGAACAATACAAAATAAAATAATGCAAAACATTTTTACGGTTAATAACGTTGAGGAGGTTCTAGAAAGAGTCGTAAAAGTCGTCGAACAGAAAACGACCTGTAATTCAAGTTGGTGGAGAGTTTATTACACGATTTTAAGGGTGTACTTTTACGAAAATAATGACAATAAAACCAAGCAATCGATAAATAAATGCGGTTTTTGCTATTTTAAATGTTAAGATTTGCAATTAATTTAGCAGCGAAACTTTCCATCTTGTTGGAGTTAATTTTAGATAGAGGGGGATTTCGGATTAAGGATTCTCAGTGTAGTTATCAGGTCGTAAAAGTCGATCGCTCTAAATAGGGCCAGGACTATACTTCGGGGAATCTTCTGGGAATCAAATCCGTTTATAACGACAGGATATATAAGTCTCTATATCTCTAATAACGAGATTCCGGTTAATAACATGTTGTTGTACTTGATTAAGTGGCAATTTAATAAACAGGACGATCATATTGGAGAGATTATAATAAGAGTGTTTATAAAATCTCTAGTCTTTCGTAATGATGGTTGTTTCTGCAAAATGACACTATTAGAGAGATTTTACTGTATACCACCTATTGTTGAAGATTATAATTCCAGGAAATATCAAATCTTTTATTTAAAATTTTCATTGAAAGAGGCCCTGACTCAGTTTATGTAAATATTAATAAGAAAAAAACAAATAAAATTATTCAAATAATAATAATAATAATAATAGTAATAATGAAATTTTCCATTTAAAAAGACCGGGTTAGAGGGGGAGTTATGAAATAAAACCACTGTAACAAAGTAGTATCTTATCATATTGTTTATTTATTTTTTACCAGCAGGTGACTAGAATGCTATTGTTATTATTAAAGATAAGAACAATATATTGACGTCACACTTTAATTATTATTATAAAACAAATATTTAAATAAATTTGACTAAAATTTGTACAATTATTATTGGAATAAATGCAATAATTTTTATCGATTCGCTATTCGATTCAATTGGTACTTCTTCCGGTTGTAATAATGTATCGAAAACAATACAGGTTGTATTCTCTTGTGATGCTAAACCATACAATTGATAATTCGAACAAACCAATGGTGCACCAAGTAGGAAAGTTGTATTCAGATTTTTCCGTCCAATTATTGTTGAGTCAGTTGGATTAAAGTCAATTGTTAATTCATCAACTATTAGAGTATCATTATTATCAATTGTTATATAAGAACAATTCATTTTGGTAAATTCCGTTGTGGTTTCAATGAATTTCCCAGTAGTTTGTTTCAATTTCAATTCGACAATATTCTGTGCCAGGATTCGATTAAATTGATCGATCTCTAAATGATTGGCTTCTATACGAAATTTACTATAATCAATATGTTGGAAATTTTCGTACAGGGTACGATGAATAACTAA
The DNA here is from genome assembly GCA_037464855.1 of Iselma pallidipennis. Classification (NCBI taxonomy): domain Eukaryota; kingdom Metazoa; phylum Arthropoda; class Insecta; order Coleoptera; family Meloidae; genus Iselma; species Iselma pallidipennis. Next base: position 365,722 of record JAZBHA010000002.1, read on the forward strand.
TCGATCTTCACCAATAACAATACCAATTGTTAGGAATTCATTTAGATTCGCTAAAATACTGTCAATGATTACTTTGAAATTCTCAACACGATAAACATCCTGTGTTGTTATATTTAAAATTGACCAGATCTCTAAAAATTTCCGTCGATTTAAACCGTAACTATTCAACGTTGCATCAACGAAATAGGTCCGATCTAAACGTACCATTTCCGCTAAAATTATCGTACGTACAACATCGAAGACTTCATTTGGATTTTTATTGATTGTATTTAAGACATTTTCGATATTTGTACGTTCATATGACCCGTTACGTAAAATATCATAGATATCATTTGAATTCAAACCTAATGCTTGAAAGAATCGTCCTGTATCGATATTTAAATGATTCAATGTATCACTAAGTACTTGTCCACGTATATCTAATGTTTTCACTAAATTATCATAAAATGTTACAAATGATGTTCGTGTAAATTTCAAAATCTCCTCTAAACTATCCACATTCAAGACTTGATCAATTGTTAAATTATAATATTTTACAATGACGCCCATTTGGTCGAATGATAATTGATCGATTTTTCCCAACTTGATTATATCATCAACGGTTATATCTGTATCGGTGGCATTCAGAATTTCACCAATAAATTCTGGCAGTTTCTCCTCTTTCAAATAGAATTTCAATCGTACAACATAATCTTGTGGAACAATCTCCATTGGTTCAGTATTATTAGTTTCATTATTCTCAACTGATTGAGTCGACAATACACCAAATAATTGAACTAATAAATAAAACACAAACATAAATCTCGACATCATTTTCCTGTAATTAATTGTAGAATTTACAAAAAGAAAAAACCATATTTTTATTAATAAAAATTATTATTTTTTTTACCGAAAATTTCAAAATTTTTCTCACGCAACTATTCACTTGATAATGATAAAACCACTGAAGTTTACAATGGCAGCACACAAGTATGAATATGAAATTTATTGTTTTATTGTTTAACAAACATTTAATTAATATTATGATATCCTTGCCTATTATTAGAGCATATACAGGATGATTTTTTATTAGTTTTTTGTCTTAAAAAACACCAAACTCAACAATTATTCATGAATTATATTTAAGAGATTGTTTCAGAGAAATGAACAAAACCAACAGAAATAAAAGTATTGATATTTGAAAAATTGAATTTTTGAGAAATGCTTACTCACAACAGCATATTTGTTTTATATTTAACATCTGTGAGTGACAGATTTTATATATGGAAAATCTCTAAAGTAGAATTTCGATAATCCCAACGGTTTAAAACAATAAACCCCACGTAGGTAGAATTAAACAAAAAAAAACCTAAGCAGACACGTGAAGGAAATAATGAGATTTCCAGGACAACACACTGACATTGATAAGAGATATAACGAAATGTTCGTGAACTAGTTTAAATTCAACCAGGAGCCATCATTACAAAGTGTAATAAATGTCGCACATTATATCCCCTTGTAACGTTTATCAGATCTTTTCGAAGCTCGATTCTTTCCTAAATTCTCAGCATCTAAGAGCTATAAATCAATGAAAAGTACAGTTTTCATTTCTTCCATCTCTCTATATCGATATAAAACCCTTTTTTGTGTGGTGTAGCTATACTTTGTTGTATTTATAATTCTTCAGTTTCAATGCATTGTTTAATCTTTTCAAAATATGGAAACAAAATATTTATTTTGACGTAATAACGATTGTGCCCTTGTTATTCTTTTATCCCTTTCCTGAGATTGTTAAATCTCTTTTTAAGTCTTGATAACGCAGTACTATTGTTATTTTTGGAACATAAATTACACGAGGCTTTCTTTTGTATGAAATAAGTCTTAAATACGTTAAAAACTGCAATTATATGTTATTTCATTGTTGTATGTTTTTGGGGGCGAAACAAAAACAAATATGAAAATTTCCGTACGAGTTAAAGACGAATGGTTGCAAATCCCTTGTAAAGATGGTAAATATTCAATATTTCATAAATTAATCAACTATTTTATCATATAATTATGGGTATAGGGATGAAAACTATTCGTTGGTTGGGTGAAGAAGCATGGCGTAAATATCAAAAATTAATACACGGTATACATATCGATGATAATGATGTAATTAATGTAATCCAAGAGGTACGAAAAACTAGAGGTGGTGCTCTATTAGATCCAGATGATTTCATTGCTGACGTACTTGATAATGATGATTTTGTTAATATTGTTCTAACAACTGATAAACAAGTTAATGTTGGCATTATTCCAGAAGAATTAAAACATGTCCTGGAACCAATGTATCCTTTTGTTATAAATCTTTGAATGAGTAATTTTGTTGCAATATTATTGAAAATTCCTTTACTAAATCCTGATAATAAAGCCCGAATAATTTTTTACCCAGCGAAAATGTAAGTATTTTATCATTAATTTCTGGATAGATTACTTAAGCTTGGGTGTTACTAGTACATCTTCTTGGATGGTTCCAATTTAACTACAGATTTGTTAGTAAATTTAGGCAAAGGTGAATTCAAAATTAAGGTAAAAGCGGCCATAAAAGCCCCTATTATTTAATGATAAAATAATTATTTCAGTTATCAAAAGAGGCTATAAATAATGTAATAAAATCACGGTCATTAGTTGAAACTCTAATGGAGGATGGTAGACCAATTTATGGTGTTACAACTGGTATTGGTAGTTTCTCGAATGTCAATATACCCACTAATCAAATAGAGTAATCTTTTAATAGAAAATTAATTGAAAGCGAAACATAATTGTTGAAATTTCTAGAGAGTTACAATATAATATTATTCGATCTCATGCCGCCGGTGTTGGTAATCCATTAAGTCTAGCAAGAACACGTATGTTGTTGGCTGTCAGAATCAATGTTCTAGCTAAAGGTTACAGTGGAATATCAATAAATACTGTACAGTATCTTGTCGAGATATTTAATGGTGACAATTACATATATATTTGGTAATTATTTAAATCTAGCAAAATCTTTTCAATTAGCATCATGTTTGTCATGGGTACCTGAACAGGGTTCGGTTGGTGCTAGTGGTGATTTAGCACCATCAGCTCATCTAGCACTTGGTATGATTGGCGAAGGAAGAATGTGGAGTCCTAAAACAGGATGGAATGAAGCTAAACAGGCAATATTATCCTTTTTTTTCTCTAACATTCTATCGCCATCTAGGCACAACACTAGTAACAAGAAATAAGGACATCTATGATCAAATAACTAGAAAAGCAGTTCGGTTTCGTAAAGAAAACTAAGTAAATTTGTTCCTTTTTTTATTTATTATTAGGTGTTGAAATTGAACGGTTTCCAACCATTGAAATTGGGGCCTAAAGAAGGTGTTGCTCTAATAAATGGTACACATTTAATGGCCAGTATAGGCGCTGAAGCTGTTGAGCGAGGTTTACATATTGCCAAACAAGCGGATGTTGTAGCTGCTCTAACATTAGAAGTTTTAAAGGGTACATCAAGAGCTTTCGATTCTGATGTACAAATGGTACGACCGCATAAAGGACAGATTGCTGTAGCCCAACGATTAAGAGCTTTATTACATTCTGAAACGTATCCGTCCGAAATTGCCGGTAATCCTTGATCGTTATCCCGATTTTTATGTTTCACTTATCATTAATTACTGTTAAAGAAAGCCATCGTTTCTGCAATAAAGTCCAAGATGCTTACACATTGAGGTGTTGTCCTCAAGTCCATGGTATCGTTCACGATACCATCGATTTTGTTCAAAATATAATCAAATTAGAAATGAATAGTTGTACGGATAATCCTGTAAATATTTTCTAGATCTTATTGGTATTTGATCTTAATATTAAGTGAATTTTAGATTGTTTTCGCTGATCGTGGTGAAATTATAGCTGCTGGTAATTTTCATGGTGAATATCCAGCGAAAGCTCTAGATTTTCTTAGTATTGCTGTCCATGAATTAGCTTCAATGAGTGAACGACGAACGGAACGTCTCATCAATCCATGTAAAAGTCTCCATTATCGTTTATAGGTTGAAAGGATTTATAATAAAATCAAAATTTTAGCATTAAGTGGTTTACCACCCTATTTAGTGTACGATGGTGGTATAAATTCTGGTTTTATGGTAGCACATTGTACGGCAGCTGCTCTCGGTAAATTTCCATATTATTGTTAACCAATTTTACAATTAATTGGTAAATTAATTAATATAGTATCAGAAAATAAAGTTATTTGTCATCCGTCATCAGTGGACAGTCTTAGTACCAGTGCTGGTCAAGAAGACCATGTCTCGATGGGTTGTTTTTCAGCACGGAAAGCATTACAAGTCATTGAAAATGTCGAACATGTCATTGCAATCGAATTATTAGCTGCATGCCAAGCAATCGAATTTTTACGTCCATTAAAAACAACCGTTCCATTAGAAGCGGTTTACGAGAAAGTTCGAAGTGTTGTTAAGTAATTAATTATTGAATCAAGAAAAACTTAAATATTGTTACTTGTAAAAAATTAATTTATTCTTGTATTTCTGTTCTGGGTGGGAAAAAGGCCTTGGGATAAGGATCGATTCATGTCACCCGATATAGAAGCTGTCCGTAAATTGTTGGTCAACAATGAAATTTGGATAGCTGTACAACATCATATGATGTATTATCATGCACCACAAGAACATGAAACTAGAGTATTTAGTCCGACATCCACCAATTTAGGACCAGATCGTGAAAGGGCTACAGTTCGTTCAGCACAAAAACGCAAGAATTCATCCGATGATTTTCCAAGTTTCTAATAATTACGATTTTATTATATTTTCTTGTTCATTGAATTTTATTAAATAAATTGTTTTATTGTTTTGGAATACACATTTCTTTAGGTAATGGCGAATTTGGTCCAATATCAGGTCCGTATTTTTCTAAAATAAATTCTGACATCGTTGAGATCCATCCATACTCATGATTGACACTTTCAGGAAGCGGTTGAATTCTTCTTGGATCTAGTTCTTGTTTGATAACTTTATTCTCAGATTTAATCATCGAATCTTTATTAAATTGTTCCAGTTGTAAATTCAATTTCCTTCGCATCGTGTCGTATTCATCCAATATCCAACTCCATTTAATATTCCAACTATTTCTTGTATTCTCTTCATTGTTAACGTACGATTTGAATACGATATCTTCTTTGACAGCATTTTTGGCTCTCTTGTCTGGTGGTGGAGGAGGACCAAAAGCCATAATGGAAATTTCGCTAATTATTATGTAAATATTGACAAATCAAATGTCATTCTTTTTGTTTTATTGGAAAATATTTCTATTCTGTGTATAAATAGACACATGTGGATGAGATGAAATAATAAACATTGCGGAAATACGCACGCGCTCACTTAACCAGGGCTCAGGCCACAGTTCTGGCAGCGTCGTTGATAAGGAGAGCCGCGTCGCGACGTTCTCCTTTATATTTAATAGAATTTTTTTTCTATTTCTACAATTCTATACATCATGAATGAATTATAATTTACTAATAACCAAAATTATAAATGTTATCATTAATTAAATCAATTTAAATAAAATAAAACTGTAAGTTAATTAAGGTTTTATTGTAACTTTTTTGGAATTAGAAGAGAATAACACGTTTTTTTGTTAATAAATTACAATGCAGTACATGAAAGTAGAAGTGCATACTCCAGATGTCAATGGTTCTTTATGATTCCCTTTTGAGAAAGAAAAAAAAACAAGTTTAATCAATATTTACAGAATTGCCGATGATTTCAATCAAATAATTCTATCAGATTTTAATTAATCAATTACAACAAATAAATATTCAGATTTTATTGATAACAATAATATAAATAGATTTATTTTGTAAAATATAGAATTTAAGTTTACATTTACATCTCTCAGGAGTATAAAATTGATATACGAAGATATAAAAGGAAAGATTCCACACAACATGTTGCTGCAATCTGAATTATGTTCAACAATGGACCGACGATAGACTTAGAATACATTTAGTCAACGAAGGGAACGAGAAAATAAACTATGGCCGAGCACGATAATTTCGACGATGAGGTAGGACTTTATCATTTTTTTTTCTAATTACTCTGTAATTAATTGTACGTTATTACGTGAATCATAAATATCACACAAATACCATTTCACCCCTATTAGGGTTGGTGATGTGAGGAGTAGTGTGTTTAGATTGAAATTCATCATATTTATTTAAATATTTTGTTATAGTCTTGAAAAAATAAGCGAGAGTCTTGAAGTGTATGCGGTTTGCATAAATGGTGGATGCGCCGGGCGAGCTCTGTAACCGTCTATGTAAAACATTCATTTTTCCACTTTTTCTCTTTATTTTTTCTAAATTAATTAAAGCAATTATGAAGTCATATAAAGTAGGAAAATAAATAAAAATTACCCCCGAAAAAAAAATACGAGTGCTGAGAATTAATTTGTGAGATTAAGAAGAGTACGGACAACAAAGTTTTGTGGAAATTGTTAACTAGGGATTATTAAGCAAATTTTTTTTACTGGCACTTGGGAGTTTCAAGTCAATAGTACCTTTTATTATTATTTCGTCCATTTGAAAGTTTGATTTAAATTGCAGGATTTGTTGTTAATTAAACTATAATGTATAATAGGTGGAATCGATTTTGTACAATAAATCCTTGTTTTAAAGTTTAGTAAGGTCTGACCTTTTAAATCCGGAATGTATCGACACACTGCGGATAACACCACCTGTTTGAGACTCGAAAAAGATTCAATGCCATTTAGTGAATAGTATTCGGTAATAGGTAAATGGATTTCTCGCAACGATTGTTGAGAGAATTTGAATGAATTTTGAGCGAACAAATTTTATTCGTATTTCCTCTTTTTCCAAACCTATTCCGTTTCTGTTTCGATGGAAGAGAATTAGATTTTTATAGAACAAGTTTTCAACAAATAAAATTGCAGAGAAACTGTGTGTGGCTATTGAAACAAATTTTCTACGTCCTTTATCACACTAAAAATTTGATGTGTTGTTGTTAATAATTCATAGAGTAATTTTCATTTTGTTGGTGCTTGAAAAGGATCCTTTCCTAATTAAGGAAACAAGTTTGATCCTAAACTCTTTCGGTCTGTTTTGAATTAATAATGTTGTTTTTTTTATATAGAAATTGCAAAAATCAGTCTCAAAACATAATTATAAATTCGATCAAATTCACTTCTCCACCACACTCATCTATCATTCAATTTGAATCAAATCAAAACAACTAGTTTTGAAGAGATTCATCCTTCATTCTGTTCATGAACATCTACAAACTCTATTTCTCTTTATCATACAGTTCTCTAATTTATTTACTTAATTTATTAATGGTCTTGACAATAGCAATTAGATTTTAGAGCTACTTTAATTGCTATAAATCAATATTAAATGAAATCAACACCAATATTGTTAAGAGCAAATTTATTATTTTCTTTAGTGGAGAATGATTTTGCAACTTTGGCAAATTGCCACCAGAAAAGTGTGAATTTATATGCATAGGAATCTTTGTATTAAGAATGTAGACTTTTTATGACGAAAAATACAAGTTAACACCATTATCAATATATAGCAAGTTTTCACAATAAAACTAAACTGTTATAGGTTTGTTTTTAGTTGTAGATATGAATCGCTACACAAAACAAGAGCACTTAAAAGAAACTTTTCTCATTAAAATTCATTTAAAGTTGATAAATCTCTCGTTCAGAAACTGAAAAAGGATTTTCTCTAATTTTCATCAAATTGAGTTGAGAAAAATCACTTAATATAATAGAATTGCCTTTGTTTGAGAAATCTGTTATTTGATACATTTTATATATTATGTACAAATATATAGTGTAATATAATAGATATATCTATATAATAAAACAAGACACCATCCCCTATAAACCATCCCGGAAGAGGAAACATAACACCAGCTTGGAGAGAATCGTGTGGAAATACAACGATAAGAGCTTTCAAACAATCATAATTCAAATGTAGTTACTATACACGAATTTATCTGGAAATGAATTCAAATTGTTAATTTTCAATTATAGAAGTTTTGTTCCGTTTTTATTTTCACCCAACACAAGGCAGTATCAATAGTGTAAACTTTGTTTCAGGAGCTGGTCTCAAGCAATACGACCCAACGAAATTGGCGCGGCATTCTGATTGCATTATTAGTGATTATTGTTGTTTTGGCATTAATTGTAACTTCAGTTGTGTTGTTGACACCTCCGGATGAAGGACCACGTGTCAAAGGCAACCGATTTAAATTACAGGACATACTTAGTCATGAGTTTCAACCACTTCGATTTAATGGCACTTGGGTATCAGGTTAGTTAGACGCTTTTACTGGGCATTTATTTAGCTTCAAAGAGAGGAAAAAAAAAGTGAGAAACTCAATAGGTAACACGCAAACTTATTGATCTATCAATTCAATTGGCAACAATGAGACAAAACAAAGACTAGAAACATTTTAATGGGATCTTTTGTTGTTAAAATTACTAGAGCATGATCAGTTGTTAAATCGAATAGAATTATATAGCAATTTTTATCAATTACTGAAGTTTTATAGCCGTGATCGTCTAGTGGTTAGGACCCTACGTTGTGGCCGTAGTAACCCAGGTTCGAATCCTGGTCACGGCATAAACTCGACTTTTTGTCGTCCTTTTTTTTTGCCCTCTCCTGATAAGAATATTATATTAATATACAGAAAATATACGTATTGATCGATTCTATAACTTGTGTGTTTTGTGTTATTTTTATAGATGAAGAATTAGTTTTTAAAGACCAATGGGGTGGAATCAGTATTATGCACGCATCGAATCTTTCCGTGAGGACTTTGATGTCGAATCAGACCTTTGTAAGTGACGCTTTTTATAAATTTTGCACAAATCAATAATCAAAAAATATCACATTATCCATTTACAACCAGTCTCTATGTAATACGTCGAGTACTAGCGCAAATTATCGTTTTTCATTGGTGGTTAGTTAGCAATTTTTTTGTCTCTCTTTTTTTTTGGAGGGAAACAGCCAAAAGTCTGTAATCACGACTTGTTCGTTTTTTGTTCAATTGACCGCAGAAGAAGAAAAACTGCAATATGTGTACAGTCTTGTTATAAATGACGGCAATATATATATACGCTTGACGATAACAACACAAAAAAAGTCAATGTAAAAACTCACATTTCTTTAATTTATCGTCTATGATAAAACGTGCTCAACTCGGTCTAACAATTTATTAAAATTGATGTTGAACCATAGAGTACGGTAATTATTGCCCGTCTTTCTAAAGAAAAGAAAAAAAATTGCAGAAAATATAGGAGCCAAATAATGGGGATGAAATAAAAAGTGGATGATCTGAGTCACGAAAATCTTCAATGTCGACATGAATAGAATATGAAAAGATATAAAATTTATCTATTAATCTAAATATATACTCGTTTTTTTTCTTTAATATAAAAGCCGTCTGTTACAACGTAAGCCTGTAATCGCTTAAGAAATTTGTTCAACCACCTTTGATTCAAGGACTTTCCAAACTGAATAATCTACAGGGTTAAGATCTTAGGAGATTTATACGACATGAAACTTGTGTTTTGTTAAAAAATCCATGATTGACGGATATTTCCAGGATCACAAAAACATCCCATACACTTAAAGATGTCTAGAATATATATAGTGGTTGACAGGGATGTTAATCCTACATTTAACACAAAATCATGCTGAAATGTGGGGCTAAATCAGTGTCCTTGTTTGTTTTTAAGACCGAATAATACCGACAAAGAACTTTCTTGTTGTACAAAAACTGTTTATCGATAAACATGTCAGGTCTGTACATATTTAATATTTTCAAATGTATATTTCATCCTTTTAGTTACGTTTGAACCCAGCAAAATTCCAACTATCACCAGATCAAAGGTACATCCTGCTAGCACAAAATGTACAGAAATTATTTCGACATTCCTATTTATCTCAATATATAATTTACGATATACAAACTGGGTAAGTTAATTTAACTAAAACTATAATTAACTCAAGAAGAAAATTAACGGAAACATATTCATTACGTAATCGTAGAAATGATTTCCCATTACGATCCATGCCAGAAACGGAAGAACATCCATATTTATTGCTTGCTGAATGGGCACCGAAAGGTCACGGTTTAATTATGGTCCAAGATTATGATATTTATTATCGGAAAAGTCCAACTTCACCTACCGGATATCGAATTACGAATACAGCAATACCGGGCGTTATAAGTCACGGAGTTCCGGATTGGTTATACGAAGGTAGAATTTATTGAAAAAAGCCCTCTTAATAGTTGTTGTTTTATCGTTCTTTTTTGTGTTTGTTTGTGTGTAGAAGAGATTTTGGGCACAAATTCAGCATTGTGGATGTCAAGTGATGGACTTTTATTAGCTTTTGCTACTTTTAATGATAGTTTAGTCGAAGAATTACGTTTTCCATGGTATGGTGCTGTTAATGATGGTCATTTATATCCAGATATACGGTCATTAAGATACCCAAGACCTGGTACAAGAAATCCGAAAGTTACATTAACAGTTGCTGATCTAGCAGATACTTCAAATATTAAAAAGAAGACTGTTATCCCACCGTTAGCATTAGCACATACGTAAATTGATTTTTGGCCATATTTCTTAAACATATTTCTCCTCAATTCCATTTTTTTTTTGTAGCGATTATTATTTTACGGCAGTTTCGTGGATTAGTTTAACCGAAATTTGTGTAGTCTGGTTGAATCGACCGCAGAATTTATCGTTGATAACCATCTGTACGACCCCAAAATGGGACTGTAGAGAGGTAATAATTTAATAGAGAAATAGGCAATGTGGTATGATTTTTATGTGTTTTTTTTTCTAATTTGAATAGACGCAAAGAATAAGTAGTGACGGCCATGGCTGGGTCGATATGGGTGATAGTCCTACCTTTGGTACTGATAGTAGTAATTATATTACTATAGCACCAGTACGTGATGGTCCTGCTGGATATTTCCGTCATGCTGTTTCTGTTAATATACCGAAACGTAGAATTATTCCATTAACACATGGTAAATATGAAGTGACAAGGATACTTACATGGGACCATTCCAATGATGTCATGTAAGTATATCTAAATCAACTGCAAAAAAAGACGCGTCCCATTGTATGGGTTTTGTAGATATTTTCTAGGAATACCAGAAAACAAACCAGGCCAACAACATCTATACCGTGTAACATCAGTACCACCAAGAACTGGTGCAACACTACCACCACCTGTATGTTTAACATGCGTTGAAGAGACATCACCAACATTGTCATATTATTCAATTGATGAGGATATCTATCAATTGAAACCGCGTTTTTGGGATGAGGCGAATGATGATCATGATGCACCCATAACAACCACAACACCATCAACAATACGTCGGAAGAAGAAGAAACAGAAACCGACAACAGCAATCGAAGAACCATCATGTCTTTATCATAACGCTATCTTCAGTCCGAAATCATCATATTTTGTATTGGAATGTTTAGGTCCCGGTATACCGACTAGTTTATTGTTTAAAACAACAATATCAACACCAAAATTATTGATAAATATGCAAAACAATACACATTTAAGAGAGATGGTAGCAAAAATGGCAATGCCACAAATACGTACTTTCCCAGTACAGATATCAGGTGGTTATCATGCACATGTCCGTTTACATTTACCACCCGGTTTACGTGAAGATGAAATAACTAGATATCCATTAGTTGTACAAGTGTACGGTGGTCCAGGTAGTCAATTAGTAACTGAACGTTGGCGAATCGATTGGAATACATATTTGACTGGTAATAAAGATTTTATTATCGCCCAAATCGATGGTAGAGGTTCAGGAGGTCAAGGACATCAATTACTTCATAAAGTTTATTATAAATTAGGATCAGTCGAAGTTGCCGATCAACTGGAAGTTACCGAGTAAGGGCGAAGGGGGAGATGATAGAAAGACAAAACAGTTCATATTCTCCCCTGGAAAAAATTGATTTTTTATATTTTAAAGGGTAAATTATTATTTTTCAGATATTTGAGGGATACGTTGCATTTTATCGATAAACGTCGTGTAGCTGTATGGGGATGGAGTTATGGGGGATTTGTGGCGGCATTGGCATTAGCCAGTCCCAAAAGTGTTTTTCAATGTGCTATTGCAGTAGCTCCAGTCACCAATTGGAGACTTTATGGTAAAACACAACTATTTATTTTTATTATTATTATTATTATTATTCACCAAATTCAAATTAGATTCTGCATATACGGAACGTTATATGGGCCTACCGAATGTTACTGATAACTATAAGGGCTATGATGAAGCTGATGTTAGTAAAAAAGCCCATCTACTTAAAGATAAAATGTTTTATTTGGTTCATGGTACAGCTGATGATAATGTACATTTACAACAATCCATGGCTCTGGTTAAATCACTTTCAGAGGCGGGAACTTTATTTAGACAACAAGTAAATCATTTCTACTTCCTCTATAAAAAAAAATTAATTAATTCGTCTGGTTTTTTTTGGTCCCCCCCAAGGTTTATCCGGATGAAAGTCACAGTTTAGGCGGTGTGAAGAAACATCTGTACCGCAGTATGGGCCAATTCTTCGACGACTGTTTCCAGAAACAAGTGCCACCAGAATTCAAGTCAGGCTTACGGAACGATATCGAGTAGTATACTTTTAGTGATTTCTTCCAATAATAATTTTTTTGTTACGTTGCGTTGCGTGTGTCTTTACGATCAGAAAAAGTAAATTGATCAATCAAGAGTAAAAAAACATCCACACATTTTTTTGTTCGAATGTTTAACGACTATAAGGATGTTCGTGATGAAAGTGCCAAATTTTTTCTGTGTGTCTGTCCTACTAAAAGATTAATCACAATCGACAACAATCAGTATTAACTTATAAACAGAGAAAAAAGAAAATCGATTGCATAATAATAACGATTCATTAATGACGACATATCGTTAATTGTTTTTCTATTAATTAGAGTGAAATTTGACGAGAGAAAAAAGAGATATTCTAGTCAATATAATTGAGAAATTGACCAAAAAAGTTTAAAGAAAACAAATATATTGTATGTGTTTGTAGATTTTAACAAAATGCATTTTAAACAAGTAGTTGTAGGTAATTTTAAAGAAAAAAGAGTGATAGTGTTCAAATAATTCATTGTTTTTTTGAGGCGATTCTAAATTTGGAATAAATTCAGCAATTTTGAAGCTTTCAAGAATTCCATTTCCTTCTCACAAATATATTAATTATTGACGGTAAAGATCATTTATTGGCGAACATAAATCCCTAGATAATTGATCGTACATGAATTCACCGAGTAGATTTTTCCACGTTGATTTAACGCAAAAATTTCGCTTCGTCTTCCGGTTCGTTTACGTTGAAAACTTTTTCTAGAAAATATGAATTAAACAGGAGCCATGCAATAATATCCGGTTAAAATATTGACGATGCTGGACAGTTTGCTGTAGTCCAAGTTGCTACAACTTTATCATTAATAATTCCCGTCCAGTTCCAAGTTTATCTTGCTAATACTCTACTCGTTTTTTTTCTTCTTCATATATAGAGTTATTGGAGATCAATTATTAATACTTGCGGAAGCTAACAGTTATTGGTCAAACTTTGAATTAATAAATGTCCATAGTTGCAGCTCAAACAAAGTTTCTATTTTCAATTTTTCGTACAACTTCTCCAACACACAACTAGCTTATCTATCTAGAGAGAATATGGGAAAGTTTCAACTTTTCTGACCATCACTTTTCCCGTATCTGGTATAACGATACTTATGTTTGTCAAAGATCGATTACTTGCCGAATGGGATGATTTCACCAAGTTTTCAAATTTTCATAAAACAATAGAGACAACATCTATTGTATTATAACTGATCGTCGATGCAATTTATCAGAAACTACCTATTCTTTAGAAAATCAGACTTGAGCCAAATTTTCCGAATTCAGATTTAATGAACCGGATTCCTGTGTACGGCAATAATTTATCGATATGCTTCAGTTACTTGAATGTGAATAAATTAAAGTAAAACTAGTAAGTTTCGACAAAAAAAGCTGTTTTAAAATTAAAAAATCAATGAATTTATTCCACAATTTAGAAATTGCTGCTAATCTTTGTTTTCTGAAAGTATATACGTATACTAACATCCAACAATACTTATAGAACTAATACGGAAAACTAATTAAAGAATTAACTAAGTAATTAATTAATTATTAGAGATTAATTTGTACAGACGTGGGTCCAATCACTGTTCTCTATTTTTTCAAATACTTAACTGTCCTTCTACAAATAAACACAGTGAGGAAAAAAAGAGTTTTCTTAAGACGCATTGCGTAGTTTAAACAATGCACAATAATCTTTAATAATAAATGATAGCAGTAATAATATAGCTAGCAATAATTTTCAATCTCTGTACAATATTTTTCATGAGCTGTGGTTTAGATCTCTTTTTAGAAAGCCATTCTATATAAATTTTACTTTTAATAAACAATGATGACCCCAGAATAAAAAAAAATTGTTGTAAAAAAAACTTGTTATTAAATTGTTGCTAATAAAAAAAAATGCTCAAAACTATCGTTAATAAAAAATCGTGATTCTAAAAATTAGTTGACACTTCCGGTGCAAGATTTCCTGTTTGTTTTTTTTTTCTTTCTCCTTCTATACCTAGTTTATATGTAAAATTGTAATATTTTTTCCAAGTAGTTGTAGATTAGTAATTTAGCAACAATTAATAGAAATATTTGAAGAGTAGTAGTGATGAAGAGAAAAAAAAATTGATAAAAATTTTAATAAAATAGCCTTAATTTCGTCGATCATGTGATATGTTTCACCACATGTACATTAAACAAAAAAAAAGACAATTGAGTCTTGTTGTATATAAAAATATATATAGGGTATAGAAATAATAATTATATTAAGAGTTTTTCTTGCATTTTATGATATGAGTGTTTGTTCACATCAAGATATAACAGGTGATCGGCATTATTTCTATTTAGAGTCGGCAGTAAACTCAAGTATCTTGAGGGATCGATTCCTGTTTGAATTATGTGAAAATCAATAGACGCACAAGATCAAATAGAAATAATAACGACCATCGGTTAGGGTATGTCTACACGGGGTGATTTACTACTCCCTTTCGAAAACAGACAAGAGTAAGAATCCCCTCGCATAGATACACCCTTATGATCAATATAGATTGTAATTTTGAAAGTTTACTAGACTATTATACCAAAGATTTAAGAAATAATAAAAAATTAAATTAATTAGATTTGTTTTTTTTTAATTATTATCATTATAGACTACAGGAATATTTTCACGAATCCAAACGATATATTTCTTAATATTCGTATAAACACTGGGCACACCAGCTTCACCACATTGATCGGACCCGAATGATAAGATACCGACTTGATAATATGTATCACTGTGATGGACAATCAATGGTGAACCACCAAAACCACTGCACGCATCATTACCAGCTTCACCGCCAGCACATACTTGTTCATCTGTTATTGGTAAAGTTTTACCATAAACATTGCTACATATTTGGAGATCAATAATAGGTAAACGAAGTGTTTGTTGATAAGGTGATGGCTCTAAATATCGAAAAATTAACAACAAATAGGAAAAAATCCTGGGTGGGTATTACCTGTTTGTCCAGCACTTCTTCCCCAACCCACTAGAAGACCATTATTATTTGTAACCGACCACGATTCCGGTAGACAAATTGGTTGTGCAGTTACTAAATGGAACATAATCAACCATGAAGTGTGCCAATAAAAAAAATTCCCACACTTTATCGAAACATACCTGTATAATTAATTGGTGTTCGTAATACTACCAATGCGATATTATGTCGGTAGGTTTGTTTCTGATAACCAGGATGGACAATGACATGACTTAAAGGTACATCTTGTACAGGAAGACCACAGAATTCGTCACTACAATCAATATCACTGAAAGCATTCCATTCACCGATACGTACTGAAAATCTTTCACCAACCAAAAAAAAAATAATCAATTAATTTAGTAATTTGATTATATTCGAATTGTTTTTACAATTTATAGTTATCAGCTCGGGCTAAAGCACAATGTGCAGCTGTTAGAATAACACGATTGTTAATAATTGAGCCAGCACACGGGTATTTTACTTCGCCAGTAACAACATCTAGAAAATTTTCATATTACAACAATAATTTATAAATAATCAAAATATTACTTCGAAATCCTATCCGAGCTATCCATGGATATGCCCCAATACCTTCATAATTGTCACCTTGAACTTGTGATAAGCCACAATGTTGTCCATCGACTGCTTTACCCGCATTGATATTATTCTTTGGATCACTCATTAGCGGACAACAAACTAAACCAGAACCAGCATAACCACAACCTAAATTACCAATTCTACAAGACATTTATTTAGTTAGAGATCTTTCTGTTTAAAACATCTAATTAATAACCTGTCTGTGTGAACGCATTCGTTCGTTATAACATTACTGAGATATGGACATTGCGATAGTGGAACACATTCGGTATTGCTGGGACAAAAGGCGGTACGTTTCCTGAATGGATTCGTGCCACCATAGGTGTACGAATTTTGTCCTGAAAATTAAAACAATAACTGAAATGATGCAATAGGATCTTACTTTTGTCCTGTTGATCCAGCTTTTTTTCGCAATTAAATAATTGAAGGAAAGTTTCTATTTGAACTATGAACTGCTAGTTTTTAATTTACAAATCTACTTCATTATAAAGCTGTTCGCCCATGCATATCGGACATATCATTAAGGAAATCTTATTAAAACAAAACTGATCCTTTGAAGAACGGTCTTCTAATTAACGTGTATATCATGTATTCATTATTGTTGATTATAACTAACATATGCACATAGATATTTTTTTAATATTTTTTAAGAATCGTTGAACGCACGGTTAGACACGACCTTCGGACAAATTATTTTATATAATTTTTTATTCGTATGTTAAACAAGAGTGGATTGTCTGATTAAAATCGAGAATGATAATAATTTTTTTAATTTTACCAGAAAAAAATTAATATTTTACAGTTGCATCTAGTTCATGGTTAGTAGCCGTTTTTCAGTTTCGATTCAATAATTTTTTGTTTCCCAATAGATTTCCCACTTAAGAGGCGTGATCAATCTTGTTTAAGAACCCAGAAAAAAATTTGACAATTTTTAGGTCAATAAATAATAATCAATCAATTTAAGGTACAAAGACGTAATTGTCAAGGGTAATAATATCAATTTTTAATGATTGTGAGAAACACGTTATTTTTCTAGAATTACGTACAAATCTTAGACTTTAAACTATGATTTTCTATGATAATAAAATTACAAATAAACAGAAACGAGTTTTGGACAAAAACTAGGAAAATAAAAGGTAGAAAACTCACCTAAAACTGTTGATATTTCCAAAAAATTTAAACTAAAAAATGAAATAATTATTATCAATGATTTCATTTTGATTTGTAGCACTGTAGCACAGTTTGGAACAAAATGATATTAGCAATTAGATTTTTATACAATTTATAATGACCTTCTGACAAAAAAATCATCATACATGCGTAACACAGTATATTAACTAAAGAGAATTGTCCGTTCCCCCCGATAATTACCCCCTCGACATAAACTAATATTCGTTACTTTAGTATATTTCGTTATTAGATCCATTGATTGTTCGTTATTTGTCTAAGAAAAAATAATGAGAATAGAAGAAAGGAGATCAAAAGTAACCACAAATCAACATTGTGAATTGCCGATCAAAAACATGATCCGTCTCAATAATGAATTACAAGAAACCAAAATTAATCTAAAAATATCCATCCAACAACAATCGCCAGTATTATATACCTACGATTCGGGATGTTGTTTCTAAATTTTTATACAACAATTCTAATTAATTTATTAATAGACCAATATTATCAAGATACAAAATGCCTATTATTATTTAATGATAACAAAACTAATTGTAGTTTTAATTATTTTGGTCAAATACCATCAATTCAAATTACTGGCAATTCACCCGATTTCCATTTAATTTTTCATTATTATGGTTGTCAAGGTATTTTAATTAACACTAATCATCCGGCTGATACGATTCGTAGATTCGAACAAGAAATCCATCAACACCAAGAACGATTTAATCGTCGTCGTTATTTAATTTTATCTGATTTTAATGAAAACTACAAGAAAATCTATCAATTATCCGAATTACAATATATAGCCGACCTATTAATTGTTATTCCAGAAATATCAACAATTCCATTAAAGAAGAATCTATCAAAGATTGATGAGATTATTTATAAATTTGAAACACATAAATATATTGGGATTGATAATCATAATCAATCAATGATTTTAGACCAATGGTATGCAAAGAATCAAAGTTTTCAATATAATAGAAATTTATATCCAGATAAATTATCAAATCAATATGGTAGATTATTAAATATTGGTACATTTACATATCAACCATATAGTATAATTGGACCAACATTAGATCAATCGTATGGTTCTGAATATTCAGTTGGTTATCATTATTGTAGAAAATTTAATCTAACACCCAGTATTATTGTTAATAATGATGGTTATTGGGGTGATATTTATCCAAATGGTACTGGATATGGTCTATTAGGGAATTTGGTTGATGATAAAGTTGATATTGGATTTGGTACAAAATCTTTAAAAATACAGTAGAAACGCTCTTATCCGGACTAAACGGATAAATTCGCGAATAATCAACAATTCGAATGAGAGCGTTTCTACTGTATTGTCGAATTTACGTGAATTCATAGTTCATAAATTTTATTTATTAATTTTAGCAGCGTTATATACTTGGGAATTTTGTTATCATTACCTTGATTTAACGAAACCATTGGTCAGAACTGGAATTACTTGTCTAGTACCAGCACCAAGGTACTATATTTTGTGATATTTTCCAGTGGAAATGTTTAGAAAAATTATGTCATTTCTGTTTATTTTTAGATTAGCAGCCGGTTGGTTAACACCACTTTTTTCTTATTCAATGGAAATTTGGATCGGTGTTATTATTACATTCGGTTTTGGTGTAATAACATTAACATTAAGTTTAAATTTTTATCATAATACTAACAATAATAATAATGATAATAATAATTTATTGGGGATTTTTGGTAATTCAACAATATTAATTTATAAACCGTTCCTATTGCAATCTTTAACAAAATACGAAATTCCAAAAGGCATTCTTAGTAAATTCATTATGTTGCTAATGTTGGTATTTGGTTTATTCTTAACAAGTACGTACAGTAGTGGATTTGCTAGTATTATGACAATACCACGTTACGAAAATCCAATTAATACAGTCGATGACTTGGTTAAGAGTGGTCTGTATTGGGGGGCAACCGAAGATGCTTGGACTATGTCAATTCGATCAGCCAATGACGTAAAAATATATAAATAAATTGATAATAATGATAATAAAAATAATAATCAATTTCAGTCGAAATATAAACAACTTGTCCAAAGATTTGTTGTCGGCAGTACAGACAAGCTGCATGAAACTGCAAAAAGTATCAATTTCGGATTTTCAATGGAACGTTTACCATACGGTAATTAATAGAAATCTATATACGGATATATCCAAATAGAAGTGTGGTCTTGATAAGCACAAGAGCAAACGAAATGACAGATATTAGCAATGTATCAAAGATTGCTGATATTTTGCTCTCGCGCTCCTCCAGACCACACTTTTATTTGGATTCACCTGTACATTCGATCGGTATTGATTTGACTATTTTGGTTGTAGAAAATTTTGCAATCGGTGAATATCTACCTGACGATCTAATCATTTATTATCGTTTAATGCAAGAAGATCTATATTGGGAGAATTGTGTTATAATGACACGTAAAAATTCAATACTTCTACCCAGTCTAGATGATTTTATATTGAAAGTTAGTGAAGCTGGTTTAATATCACAATGGCAAAATCAAGCTGTTTTATTATTTATGAATCTAAAAGTCCAGAATATTGTTAAATATTATAATTATTATCATCATCAAGAGGAGAATTATGATAATTTTATTAAATTACAATGGGTACATGTTGAAGGTGCTTTTGCTATACTAACTATAGGATATTGTATTAGTTTTATTATTTTCCTATTAGAAATTCTATCTAATAATAGTAATAGTGTTGTTCTGAAGAAAATTCGAAAAAGCACAAAAAAGAATATGATTAATCAAACATGTCAAACAGAATTTGGAAAGTCCTTTAGTTTGTAGTGACAAAGTGAATAATAAATTCTACTTGAAATTAGTAGATACATATTCAGAAAACAATAAATTATTCATTAGATATTAGTTGGTACAAGGTGTTAAGTCCTTTTTTTAGATGAATTCGAAAAATACGAGGGTTAAATACAATCCTGGCACTAAAAATCTATGTATTTCTGTGCAAGAAGACAAGACTTTCTGTTCAACCCTCGTAGATTCACTTTTTTTGTTCAATACGACACTGTGTATATAAAACTACAAATATAATAGAAGTAAAACAGTTGTTTATTCTATTTTTTTAACAATATAATTGAAAAAAATAGAGCTATATAGTATCGATAACAATTACGGTGGTAAAACTTGTTCGACAGACAAATTGAACTGTATTATGGCACAGTTCTGATAACAGAATGTTAACAATTTTTTATCAAACTACTTTCCTGGTTAATCTAATAATTAATCATTATTTCCAAAACTATTATTGTCTTTTGATTTTTCAAAATCAATCAAATAATTTCAAATATTCCAGTGAATTCCCAATAGTTGTTATCAATCATATCACAAATCAATCAATAGATTTCAATGTAATTTTAAAAAATCATGGTTGTCGTGGTATTATTATTGATAGTGATACACCTGAGACGATATTAACAGAAATTGAAACAAAATTACGAACAAGTATGGAACGATTCAATCAACGGCGATATTTAATCATAATCCATAATAATCAGAGTTTTTCAAAGATTTTCCAATTGAAACAATTAGATTATATTGCCGATTTATTAGTTATGAAAATTGTTAATGATACGAATATAAACAAATTACGAAGTGAAAATACAATTTTTGAATTTTTTACACATAAATATATCGGTTCTAATGATAACAATCAACCGATATTAATTGATAAATGGTTCAGTAAAAATACAAGTTTCTCAAATCAACACCATAATCTGTATCCAGACAAATTTACAAATCAATTTGGACGAAAATTACGAATTTCAACAATCACGTATGCACCTTATTCAGTTCCTGGTAATTATCAACAAATACGATTAAAGCATTCCCTACACCAATGTGATTTTCCGTTGTCGCAGCGGCAACGACAACTTTCTCCCATGTACCGCTTATGGGAGAACGGAAAATCGCATTGGTGTGGGGAATGCTTTAGTGTTATATTCTATTTTCAACAACTTTTCAGTTCTGGATGATGAAAATAAAACATTTGTATCACATCATGGTTCAGAACTATCAACAGCCATTCATTTCGCTAAAGCCCACAATATGACACCCATCCCGATTATTAAAGAAGACGAATATTGGGGTGAATTGTATGAAAATTTTACTGGTACCGGTCTAATGGGAAATGTATTAAAAGATGATGCTGATGTTGGTTTTGCATCACTAGGTAGTTGGGAATTTGCATTTCGTTATCTAGATTATAGTAAGCCGTTGGTGAGGACTGGAGTTACTGCTCTTGTACCAGCTCCCACGTAATTACATAAAAGAAACATCCGGTTTTTTTTAATAATAATGAGTCGTTATTGATTATTTGTAGAATTGCAGACGGTTGGTTAATACCTCTCTGTTCATATGAAATAAATCTATGGACAGGTGTTGGATTAATTACTGTTTTTACAATAATTGTCCTATCGTTACAATTGTATTTTTACAATCAAAATCCTGTAATGATGGAAATTTATCAAATTCAAAAACCAAAAAGATTTTTCAAATGTTTTCAAAGATCTACACGAATTATTGGTAAGATGTTTCTAGGTCAATCAATAACTGATTACGAGATGCCCGATGAGATTTATCCAAAATTTATTACATTATTATTTATGATCTATAGTCTATTTCTTATCAGTACATATAATAGTGGTTATGCTGCTATTATGACAATACCAAATTATCAACATCCAATAGATACAGTCAAAGATTTAGCTGAGAGTCAATTGAATTGGGGTGCTACCGGTGATGCATGGATTGAATCAATTGTTGAAGTCCAACAACCTGAATTTCGACAAATCGTTGAACGATTCGTTGTAGCTACAGACAAAGAATTGGAACAATTCTCAAAAACCAGAAAATTTGGTTTTGCTATGGAACGATTACCATTTAGTATAAATTTTGTTATTAATTAAGATTTTAGTTAATTCTAATCGTTTTTTTTTCTCTCTCAGATAATTATGCTATAGGTAGTTATATAAAAAGAGATATCATTAATTATTATCAAGTGATGAAATCTGATATTTATTGGACACAATGTCCAATGATGTTACGTAAAGGTTCCATCCTGTTACCAATACTGGATCGTTTCATTTTAAGAGCTTTTGAAACTGGCTTGACTTCAAAATGGCAAGATCTTGTAAGGAATAAAACAAAATTTCATTCATTATTACCAAAAATTCAATTGAATTATATATTTTAGGCAGTTGATTTATATTTAAATTCGTATGTACAGAGAGTTATTAAATATCGACAAATGGATAATCCTGTGGTTAAATTGAGATGGTCACATCTTGCTGGAGCTTTTGCTATTTTAACGATCGGCCATCTAATTAGTTTTCTAGTTTTTGTTTGTGAATATTGTTCACACAGAAGCCGTAATCGATAATTCTAGATCATGGGTAGCCAAACTTTTGGACGTTGAGGACCTACACACCTAGTGAAAATATCTCTGCGGCCGACTATAGATGCGATTGAAAATTGTGGAATATTTTCGAGACTTTTAAAAGTTAATAAGGCAATAAATATAACAAAAAAAAATTAATATTATTCATAACTCCGTTCGCGAGCGACTTTCAGGTGCCTTGCGGTCGACGTCTTGCCCACCCCTCTTCTAGATACTTTCTGTATTAGAAACACATTAATGTAATAATAAAATTAAATAAAGCAAATAAATAATAATATGTAGGATATTTACTTTTTTTTCTATCGTTAATGTTGAAAGTATTGCTCAATTTTATTGTATTAAAATAATTCGATATTAACCGCCTCTTTAATCAAAAAAGTCAGAATCCTTGAATAGAACAAAATTGCTGTACTTGACCACAGAGAGACCTCAATATTGCACCTCGTCTAAATAACGTATAACGTATAAAGATAATTATCTAGCCATGATCTATATTAACACATTATTAAAAATAATAATTAATAACTATTTTCTGCAATCACACTGTATATTTTTATTTACTGATAACTGCAATATTCTACCAAATTATACTTCTATACCAATAGTTTATTTTAAAAATGAATTATTACCGGAAAAACTATTCAACAATTATGGTTGTCGTGATATTATTATTGATTATGAAGATTCACAAGAAATTTTCCAACAATTTGAAAATCTAATACGTTTCCAATCGGAGGAACGGTTTAATCAAAGACGATATATTATCTTATGGAAAAACAATACAATCAAAAGTATTCAAAAATTCTTTCAACTTGACGAATTTCACCACCTTAGTGATGTTTTACTGATAACAGCAACAAGACAAGAAATAATTGGAAACCACCACCGAAAGAAAAATAATAAATATCGTTCATTTTATAATAAAAATTATAATACGAGTGAAATATATCGATTATTTACACATCAATTCGGTGGCAATGAAAAACCAAGAAAAATCCTGTTATTAGATGAATGGTTTTCGAAAAATTCAAGTTTCTCATTGAACAATAATTTATTTCCAAATAAACTCAAAAATTTGTTGGGAAAAACCTATACAATTGGCACGTTTAATTATAAACCATACACAGTAATAAGTATATTTTTCCAAATTATTTAATTACTAATTAAATTTCATTAATACGTTAGATTTAGATAAAGGTATAATTGATGGTACAGAGACACGTGTCATTATTGAGTTTTCCAAAAAATACAATATGACTCCGAAATATATCCAAACTGAGAAGAATAATTGGGGTCGTGTTTATCCAAATTGGACTGGTGATGGTTTATTTGGAAGTGTAGCAATGGGACAAGTTGATATTGGACATGGTATAAATTTTAGAAATCTTTGATGGGCACATGTTTTTATTAATTTTTGTGATTGTTTTTAACATAGCTGCTCTCTATTACTGGCAGAAACCGTACCCCTATATGGATTTTTCCAAACATTTTGTTCGATCTGGCGTAACAGCTATAGTTCCAGCTCCACAGTATCTTGTTTCTAATCGTTTGCAATTTGTTTTTT
This sequence comes from Iselma pallidipennis, assembly GCA_037464855.1. Lineage (NCBI taxonomy): Eukaryota > Metazoa > Arthropoda > Insecta > Coleoptera > Meloidae > Iselma > Iselma pallidipennis. The sequence goes on from JAZBHA010000002.1 coordinate 390,242, forward strand.
TTTTAATTAATTCAGTGAAATTCTAGACTTGCAGATGGATGGTTGACACCTGTGCGTCCATTTTCCAAAAATATATGGAAAGCTTTATGTTTAACATGTGCTTTATGTATATTGATGATATTTTTGATTTTAATTTTTGAAAAGAATCGCAATAATTTATTGATAAAGCTTGATTATTCATTAAGAGCTTTCTTACGAATATATTTATCACAATATGTAAACAGTAACAGTAGCGTATCGGAAAGGAAAATCAGCAGATATTTCCTTGGCATTATTTTATTGCAATTTACACTGATTGCACTATTTTATAGTAGTGGTTTAGCTAGTGTTATGACAATACCAAGATATAAAAGTGTCATTCAAACAGTACAAGATTTAGCTGATAGTAATATAAATTGGTATGGTCCATCTGATGGGGTTATAACTTTCATTAAGGATGTCAATTATGGTCCATACAGAAAACTTAAAAAGGCATATATTTGGAAAAATCAATCCGAATTAAATGAACTCTCAAAAACTTATAAATGTGGATTTGCAATTGAACGTTTACAATTTGGTTCTCTCCATATTGATGATTATATTAAAAGGGATCGAGTTTGTGGTTATCGTATAATGTCTGAAGATATTTATTGGAGTCTTTGTATATTTGCAATTAGAAAAAATTCGATTTTAACATCACAACTAGATGGTTTAATTTCAAGGATTTATGAAGCCGCTTTACAGGCGTTTTGGGAAAATCAAGTGGTTGCATTATATATGGACCCTATTATCGAGAAAATTTTACAATTTAATAATTATCATAATGAATTGAATCAACAGAAAATCGTTAAATTACAATGGCGACATGTTGCAGGATCTTTTGGTATTCTATTTGTTGGACTATTATTAGCAATATTGAGCTTTATTGGAGAATTATTTGTTCATTGGCATAAAAAATAATCACACTTTACACGAGAAAGACACAAAACGCACGTTGGAAATTGTATTGAACACACAGTAGAGCACCGATCCGGACGTCAGATCAATTCTAGATAGTCAAAATTTCCAAAATTTGGTACAATTTGTGCAAATACTGCCACTATTAAACACATGACAAATAAAATTAGCTTGTCAAATAATCTGGATAATCAACCGTTCTACTGTATTTCAAAATTATAGGAAATTGAACCAGGGCCGGCTCAAGGTACGATCGAGTTGTGCGACCGCTCAGGGCGCTGTAATATTAGAAGCGCAAAATTTTTAGTATAACCTGGTTTTTCCACATCTCGTTTTTTTTGGCGGGAGGGCGCAAAAGTAAATTTTGAACAGGGCGCCGAAAGTTCTTGAGCCGGCACTGTTGAAGAGAAAACTCTCTACTTTATCTCAGTAAAAATTACATCTCGTTAACTTAATTATTACTCTCGTTATTAACGAAAAACTAAAATCAAAATGGTGGATGCGCCGGGGGAATTTATTAAAATTGAAATAAATCTCTCTAATTATAGAGAATTTTCCGACCAATTACACCAAATTGAAGAGAAAGTCCTCTACTTTATCTCAATAAAAATTACTTTTCGTTAACTTAATTATTACTCTCGTTATTAACGAAAAACTAAACTCAAAATGGTGGATGCGCCGGGTTGAATTTATTAACATTGAAATGAATCTCTCCAATTCTAGAGCATTTTCCCGTCAACTACACCAAATTAAAGAAAAAGTCCTCTACTTTATCTCAGTATAAATTACATTTTGTTTACTTGAACAGGGCAGGGCGCAAGAGTAGTTTATGAATAGGGCGCCGAAAGTTCTTGAGCCGGCACTGAATTGACCAGCACATTAGATTGAATTGTTGTATAATGCATTATTCTTTCGATATTAGCTAGTTTAAAGTTAATTTAACATACGAACAAAAACGAATTACTATAAATTGGATTAGAATTGTTGCATCAACAAATAGTAATTGTTGGAATTCTTGATCAAAGCAAATTGAAAAGTCGTCTAGGTACAACAAAAATATTGTTGTTAAGTTATTGTCAACATATCAACAATGAAATATATCACAAATTTATTAGAAATATTAATAAACAGTTATTTTCTTCAATCACGTTGTATATTTTTATTTACTGATAACTGCAATATTCTACCAAATTATACTTCGATACCAATAGTTTATTTTAAAAATGAATTATTATCGGAAAAACTATTCAGAAATTATGGTTGTCGTGATATTATTATTGATTATGAAGATTCGCAAGAAATTTTCCAACAATTTGAAAATCTAATACGTTTCCAATCGGAGGAACGGTTTAATCGAAGACGATATATTATTTTATGGAAAAATAATACAATCGATAGTATTCAACAATTTTTTCAACTTGACGAATTTAATCATCTTAGTGATGTTTTATTGATAACAACAACAAAACAAGAAATAATTGGAAATAATCATCGAAAAAGAACTAATAAATACCATTTATTTTATAATAAAAATTATAATACAAATGAAATTTATCGACTCTTTACACATCAATTTGGTGGCAATGAAAAACCAAGCAAAATCCAATTATTAGATAAATGGTTTTCGGAAAATTCCAGTTTTTTATTTAACAATAATTTATTTCCAGATAAATTAACAGATTTATTAGGCAAAAACTATGTAGTTGGTACTTTAAATTATTTACCATATTCAGTTATAGGTAAAATCGTCTTTAAATTGTTGATTTTTTCTAACTAATTATAAAGAGAAAGAAACATTTTAGATTTAGATAATGGTATATTTGATGGTACTGAAGCACGTGTTATTCTTGAATTCATTAAAAAACATAATATGACACCGAAATTCGTACACATTGAAGATAATAACTGGGGTGATGTTTATCCAAACTGGACTGGTGATGGTCTATTAGGAAGTCTAGCTGTGGGAGAGCTTGATGTCGGTTTTGGTAAATACTTGGAAACTCCAATCGAAAATGTCCTAAATTATACCATTATTTGATGGAAATCAAATAAAATTTTTTAGAACATTTTCCATTGGAATATCAGGTACCAATATTTGAATTTTTGTTATTTATTGGAAAATTATAGGTGGTCTTTATTATTGGGAAAAGTTCTATTCGTATATGGATTTTTCAAGGAATTTTATTCGTGCTGGGATGACAGCAATAGTTCCAGCTCCAAAGTATTTTATTTTAATCCTCAATTTTTTTCTTATATTAATTAAATTCCATTCCATAGACTTGCTCCTGGTTGGTTAATCCCTATTATATCATTTTCAACAGAATTATGGAAAGTACTGAGTTTAACATTTATTTTATGTACAATCGCACTATTTTTGATTCTAATTTTTGAAAACAGTCACAGTAACACCAAAAATTTAATTGGAAACTTTGGTTACTCGTTATCAACGATTATACGAATATATTTATCACAATCATTGGATAATATGGTTGAGGGGAAATATTTCAAATATTTAATTGGGATTATTTTATTAAAAGTTCTGATAATTTCAAGTAGTTATACTAGTGGTTTGGCTAGTATTATGACAATACCAAGATATAAAAGTGCTATTCTATCAGTACAGGATTTAGCTGATAGTAATATACATTGGGGTAGTACATCTAAAGCCTTTATCTTTGCAATTAATAATGTTAATTATGGTCCATATCGTAAAATTAAAACAACATTTCGGGCACATACCGAAACTGAGTTAATGGAAATTTCTGAAACTTTTAATTATGGATTTCTAGTTGAACGTTTACAATTCGGTTCATTTTGTATTGGTGATTATATTAAACGACATGTAATTTATGGTTATCGTATAATGCATGATGATATCTATTGGGATGAATGTATATTTATGTTACGAAAACATACAGTTTTACTACCATTATTAGATGAATTAATTTTGAAAATTTATGAAGCCGGTTTAGAAGCGTTTTGGGAGAATCAAGTTGTTGCACTACATATGGACATTGTTATACAAAGAGTTTTACAATTTTACAATCATCATAATACAATGAATAATGATGGAGTGGTTAAATTACAATGGCAACATGTTGAAGGACCTTTTGGCATTTTATTTGTTGGATTATTGTTAGCAACATTGTGTTTTATTGGCGAGATTATAATCCATTGGCATCAAACATTGATTAGAGTTTAAAGATTTTATGCACAAATATTTAAAATATAGTTAGCAAAATGCAAAAATTTACATTTTTTATAGATTTAATCATAAAAAATGACCATTACCAGAAAAGTGGAAATGGTCAAAATCCATGAACTCAAATTCGAATTTCTACGACATCCACCGTATTCTTCAGATTTACGTTGAAGAAAACTAAAGTTAGTTATGTTGAAACCAATTAATCCTTGTTTCATTTTTCACTGACTTATTGAACCACCCTCGTATGGTGAAATAAATCCCGCTAAAATTTTCAAATATTTAGGGATTTTTATGACAACCCTGATTCCCTAAACAGATCAATACCAGATCTAGGCGTCAGACCATGAGTAACTGTTCGTGTACAATCGGTTATGGCGGTCTTAGGACTATAGTTGGTAATTAAGAAAAAATACACAACTAGGGGGCCCTTTTCCTTCGTAGTCCAACCATATTTAGTATCGCTGGGACCCAGGAGTGATAGAAGACTCCTCCATTGATTAAATAAATTCTACCCGAACAATCACGAACAATTGCTCATAGTCTGACCTTTAGATTTCAGTCACCTCCATTGTCGCCATATTTGCCGTTGTTTAGATTTTTCGTTCAATTAATTGAAGCTAAGCCAAAATCACACGATATTAATTTATTTTGATAAGAAAAACCTAACCTAAATAATCAATTTTCTGAAAAAAATAGAAAGATTTCAATAAATTTGTGTAGAATTTTTGAAATATTATGGTTAATGTTTGAAAACCGACAAAATCAATAATGGAAACTGAAGAAATTACACCAAATACATCATCTCCAACAACAACAACAACAACAACAACAAGTGATAACACGGTTATTATTAATCAGCTTATTTGTCGTCTGTGTGGTAATACAAATGAGAAATTTATTGGAATATATAGTGAAGAAGGTATATCGAATGATTTAGCCTTTAAAATTAATGAATATTTACCGATTAAAATTAATGAAAATGATGATTTACCATTACAATGTTGTTTGAATTGCACCAGTACATTATTGGCATGGCATGAATTATTTATAACAACTCTAACAACAGCAAATCGATTTCAAGATTATCTAAATAATAAACAACAAGTTATTGTTGATGTTGCTTTTGTTGATGACTCGAAAAACTTCCATACAGAATCAACAACACACCGGTAAGTTTAATAAGAATTTTGTCGTTTTTTCTTTTTGGTTTTTACACAATTTCAAAAATTTGCCACTTTATTGTGATTTGTTCCAGTAATTTTAACAATCAATTGCACAATAAAGTGGCATATTTCTGGTAGAAATCATCAGACTTGTTGTTTCTCTTTTTTTTTTGTTTGCTTTTTAGATTAATTGAGAATATATGTTACAGGGTGGGTCCAGAACAATTATCGACAAGTCTGAATGATTTTTGCCAAACGTCCAACAATTCAACACAAAATAAAAAACACTCTCGTACTTATAAAACTAAGAAAAAAGAAACAACAACAACAAATCTAACTGCATTTTATAATCAATCACATTTCGATAATTACAATATAACTGATATTGAACATGATTTAATTAATGAGGATTTATCAATTGAACAACCTGAAGTTAAAGTCGATATTGAAGAGACGAAATTATTAGCAAGTAATGATCCTTTATTGTCATCATCGTCATCGTCGTCAACATCATCTGATAATGATGATGATTGTGAATCAGATAAAGGCAAATCCTCACAAAAAGTGTTTGCTTGTCCATGTTGTTCAGTTGTGTTTGCATTAAAGAAAGATGTTAAGAAACATATAAAAGTCCAACATCCTGGTATGAAAGATCTTACACCAATAGCACAAGAAATTCCCCAAGTGAAATTTATAAGTACGAAAGAACGTCGTAAAAACAATAAATTAGATCAAGATGCAGCCAATGCAGCTAAAGTCGTCGTTGATGGTCGTATTTATTATAATTGTAAAGAGTGTGGTAAAAGTCTACATTCACCGTATACATATATATGGCATATGCGGATACATACCGGTGAACGTCCATATGTATGTGATTTATGTGGTAAACAGTTTCGTGTCTCACAAGGTCTAGTGAGACATTTACGGGAGACACATCAAGGTATTAAGAAATTCCCATGTGATTTATGTGGACGGATGTTTGCAACACGTCGAAATGTCGAAGAACATCGACGGATACATACGAATGAACGTCCATATATATGTGATTTATGTGGTAAATCATTTAAACAGAAAGCTTCGTTGTTTGTACATAAACGTTCACATAAGAATTATTTCCCATTTAAATGTAGTTATTGTAATCAAGGTTTCCGAACCAAACCACCATTAATGGTACATATAACTCGACATACCGGCGAGAAACCGTATAAATGTGAAACGTGTGGACGTTGTTTTCGTATCAAATATGAATTGAAACGACACCGTCTCATACATTCAGATGAGAAACCGTTTAGTTGTACACTATGTGGATTGAATTTTCGACAGAAACGCTATTTGAGAAATCACATGAAATCTAATCATAGTTTAACAAATATTTAGTCGAGAAAAGAGAGACAATTTTGTGATCGGTTTTAATTCTAGAGACTGTAATGATAAGAAAAATCATAGTAAAACAGGCCAGACAAAATGGCCCATTTTAAGTATTGTGCTTTTGGTAATAAAGAAAATTGAATTTCTATCCAGTTGTGTTACTACATGCTACTACATGTTACCTTTTAGATTTTCCTTTCACAATATTATTATTTTTTTCCAGACTGACGATTTTGGATGAAAATTCCATCGAAGATGATTTATTGTCACTCAACCACAATTCACCAACATACAAATGTGAATATTGTGAAATTATTTTGGATAATCAAACGCAATTAGATAATCATATTGTTCATCATAAATCAATAAAAAAAATCAAAAGCAAACCAGTTATAACAGTAATCAAAACGAATGGAATTGTAGAAGATACTGGGCGATTACATAAAACTCCAAATAATAATAACAGTGATGATAACGATGATGATAAAATTGAATCAAATGAAGAATTCAATAAATTTGCAAATTTAACAACAAAAATGTGCCTAAAATGCAACATATTGTTTCGAACGAAGACATTATTAAAGAGACACGTATCTGACAAGCACAATATTAAATTAAAACGAGCTAGACGAAGAAAGTGTGATATTACACCGAAATTTTTCTGTGATTCATGCGAGAAAGGTTTTACACGAAAATCCGATATGGAGAAACACAAAAAATTAAAACATCCTATCGATAATAATGACAATAATCAAAATAATACTCCTTCAACCGTATCGACACCAAAATCGAATAATTGTGAAATTTTACAACGTTGTAAAATAATCGATACCGACGATGGTAAAGTTTATTATAAATGCGATATATGTTCACGTGTATTCAAACAGTCATATAATATGATCCGTCATCGTACAGTCCATACAGGCGTACGGTCATATTGTTGTCATATCTGTGGTAAAAGTTTTCGTATGTCGAATGGTTTAAGTCGACATATCAACGAACATCATTTAGGCATAAAAAAATATAAATGTGAAATCTGTATGAAACGTTTCTGTTCACGGGCAACATTTGAGGAACATTTAAATATACATACCGGTAATCGTCCGTATATCTGTGATGTATGCGGTAAAACGTTCCGTCAGAAAGGTTCATTACATATCCATAAAACATTCCATACAAATATCTATCGATTCAAATGTGATATCTGCAATAAGAAATTTCGTCGTAATCAAGAATTAAAACATCACAGTTGGATACATACCGGACATAAACCATATAAATGTAGTAAATGTGAAACGACGTTTCGTTGGCGGAATGATTTGAAACGACACCAGAAGATCCATGAACGATCAACAATTATCCAGGATATTGTTTGTCGTGTATGTGGGTCGAATTTTACACACGAACGATATCTAAAAGCCCACATGAGAATTCATCCAATTAGTCAAGAAGAAGGAGGAGAAGGAGGCGGCAAAGAAGAACAGGATATGAATTAAATGATACCAAAGAATATTGAATAATAAAATTACGTTTTTTCTTTCTTTAAATAAATAATATCGCAAAGCATATAATATATATCATTTGTTTTTCTCTATCACAATCTTTCTATGTAAATTACTTAATTAAAACCAATTAATTGATAAAATGTAGTATGTATGAGTAACGATATATGTATAATAGCATATATAAACAAATATGGATATTTTAAGATATTTGAAACTAATCACTCAGCTGCTGTAGCTGTTGTAGCTTGACTTTGTGTCGATTCTCGACCTAATGAACTACCCGGTGAATCGGCATTCTCATTTATCAAACGTTGTCGTTCTCTATACATCGATACACGGATATTCTCCAATTGATGGTAACGACACAATTTCAATAGTGCACACACTGACAGACCCACCCATGTAGCAAACGAGCCCCATACACCGAACTGAGCTGTACCTAATTCAATATAGAAATAGGCTGTATTAATACCATCTTGTTTATCAATTGCTTGACCTGCTGCCATCTCGCACCTAGAAAATAACATTTTGTAATAATCTAATGCAGATAATGTGAAAATATTGTGTGGTCTTACGATGGGAAACGTTGAGTCATATTTTGACACCATATCATAAATCCTAATGTTATCATTAATGCAGCAATTATCGTCATACCACATAAGATTATTCCAGTTAAAACATCAATGAATGCTGATAAGAAACTACTGTCAGTCCCTTTATATAAAAATACAGACAATCTACAAATCAAATTCATTATTAATTCAAACAATTCTATATAAAATTGTCCGAATTACCTATAAATTTGTATAATTGAAACCAAACAGAGTACAACACCAACAAAAATCGTATAATTACAATAACATTGTGACGCCCAATTTACCAATAATTGACCATCAGTTTCTTGCCATTCTCCTGTTGAAAATAACAAGCAATGTCCTCTAAAAAAGAACAACACCAAGAAAAGGCTTTAATTTTGAAAATTTGTTGTAATTTTTGAACAAAACATACCGAAATTCATCTTGATGAAGACTCATCGGAACCACTATACATAATGATAAAATAAAAGCTATAACATATCCACAAATCTGACTCAGTAAAACTATATTACTTAAGGCCATTTCAATTTTAAATCAACTTTAAAAAAACAATAATAATAAATTTTATTCTCTTTTTATTGAAAATCACAAAATAAAAACATTGGAAAATTTGACATTTAACAAAACGATTTGACATTAATTTGACAGTTGACAGAACAGATGTAAATAGAGAAGTTCTAAAACAATCACTTTAGCCTTTATAAATAAAATTGTAATTATGCAGATTACTGAGACACTATTTGAATTAGTGGATAAGAATACCACTATTCGTGACTCAATTGACCATTTTAAAAAAAATTAAAATAACGGTATTCTGGTATTCTTCTAAAAATAATAGTTACACTGAACAAATTTTGAGAATCTCTGGTTTTCTGTCAAATTAAAATTGACTAAAAGCAGGACTTGCTCGTGCCGATTTCGATTTTTAGATCTATCTGTCAAATTTGTGTTGACAGTTCAATGTCAAACTTAAAAAGTGAGGTTAATTGAGTAGAATTTTTAAAAAAATTAAGAAAAAATGTTATTTAAACAATTACCAAAGGAATTATTCAAATTAGCAATAAATAGACGTTTCACTTCTACAATAAATTCTAGTCATTACAATGTCGTGATTGTTGGTGGTGGTATGATTGGTAGTACTTTAGCCTGCACTCTTGGTATTATTTTAATGTATTTTTCTTTCAATTTTTATTAATTTTATGGTATTTACAGGCAAAAATAAGAAACTTGCCGATTTGAATATTTTATTATTAGAAAATAGTCCAAAAACGAGTCATAAAATTACTGAACAATACAGTAATAGAGTATCAACTCTAAATCCGGGCACAAGACAATTATTAGAAAATATTGATGTTTGGCAACATATCGAAAGTGGTCGATTTGCTCCTGTTAAACATATGCAAGTAATATACAAATTATAATTATTGTTTTGATAGAAAACTCCATAATCATGCATATAATATACAGGTATGGGATGCAATGTCAGATGCATTGATAACATTCGACAAGACTAATGGTGATAATAATGAAATTCTAGCATATGTTGTTGAAAATAATTTATTATTAGATTCTGTTTATAAAGAATTATTGAAACAAAATAATATTCAAATCACTTATCAATCAAAAATTAGAAAATTTCAACAAAATGAAGATAAAAACATTATGGAAATTACAATGGAAAATGGTGATGTTTTTACCAGTGATTTATTAGTAAGTACTACCATTTATTTGGTTTTGTTTAAATTATCATTGATTTCTGCCATTTTTTGTTTAAATAATCGATGAAATTCATAGAAATCCTTATTAATTTGTTCGATCTGTTCACGTAATAAACGATTCTGAGATTTATTATTACAATTATTAACCATTGAACTATAACGTGTTAATGTTGGTGAATTACCATGGTATTTTTTCCGTATAGATCTACGATACGGTTTGGTTTTATCTTTACGTTCAACAATCAATTGATAAATATTTCGTATTAAATCTTTCGGTATACGTTCTTCACGTGGATCATTCGGTTTTATATACAAAAACCAATTATACGGTGATTTTAATAATGACGCTTGTTGATGAAAGAAATCCATTAAATTTGTCGGTAAACATTTCAATAATGGTGAAAATAACATCGATTCTAAATGTGCAATTAATTCCGTTTGTCGAACTAAACGATCTAAACCGGCACTTTGTTGTAAACCTTGTATATCACTAACAGCTAAACCCACTGTAAGATTTGTTAAAATTATCGTTATTAATAATACATATGTTAGAAACATAATTTGTGCTGTCCAATTATAAATAATCGGTGATTCATCATCATAGAATATGTCTTCATATTCCAATTCACCGGACATCATAACTAATACTTTAATAATCACCCATTTTAAATCTTTAAATGATTTATAATTTGCAAATATCACACCAAAACTTAATGCAAATGCTATTAATAAACAGAAATAGGCTGCTAAGAATTTCAAAAAATTCACAGCAACACGTGTAAACATCTGTATATATAAACCGAAAATTGGAAAACGACCAATAATCATCATCAATTCCACCCATGATAGAAATATACCAATAGCAGCGACATGGTGTTGCCAATGATCAATATTCAATCGAATATTGGATAGTTTGTGTGGTTGGACACAACAGAACACACTAGTTATTATCAACCATTGCAACCAATTCTCCCAATGTTTGATATATTTCAACCATGAATGGACAATTTGAAAGATCTCTTTACATAAAAATAAAACATTAAAACCAAGTAAAATATATCCGAAAATTTCGATATAATCCGGTGCTGTACACAAATTGATTAATCCTCGTTTAGCTGGACAATCTTTCAAATACACCTCCATTATATAGAATGTATAGAATTTCACGAATAACGAATGATAGAACAAACTGAATAGGAAAAATTTCCGTATTTTGATCCATTTCAAATATAAAAATGTCTCACATAATGGATGTTTTAAGAATTCTCGATGTCCAACTTCAATAAAATTCAATAATAATTCAGTTTCTTTTGTATTGATTGTTGGTAATAAAATACGAAAATCCAATTTCAATTCACAATCAACATCACCAATTTCATGATCATTAATTTTAATTGAATTATCAAATTTCGCTATATATTCCGGTATAACATCAGGTGTTTTCCTTGTAATGAATGTTAATACAGATATACCACCATTGGTACGTGCACAAACATCACCACCATTATTCAATAATAATAAAACACCATTAGAGAATTCATTTAATGCTGCTAGATGTAATGGTGTATAACCGAAATTATCAGGACAATTAACATTAGCACCAGCTTGTATTAATAAACGTACACATTCACAGGAACGTGTCACTTTAACAATAGCACAATGTAATGGTGTACGTCCATCTATATCACAAGCATTAAAATCACTACCATGATTCAATAATAATTCTAATGTTGTTGAATTCTGTGATAATGCAGCTAGATGTAATGGTGTTTGTTGTTTACGATTACCAATTGATAATTGTGCACCGGATTCAATTAATAAACGAACACATTCTGGATCACCATCTTCAGAAGCTAGATGTAATGGTGTTAATTTCTCATCACCAGATTGAACATTAACAGCAGCACCATAATCTAATAGTAATTTTAAAATTTGTGAACAACAACGTGCTGCAGCTACATGTAATGGTGTTTCACTAAATATCTGTGGTGTATTCGGTATAGCTTGATGTTCTAATAATTCACGGACACAATCAATTGATAAACTTTCAACAGCATAGATTAATGGACTCTTTTTTGCCAGACCAGCATTCACATCAGCACCGGATTTTATTAAAACTTTCAAACAATTCAAATGACCACGACTGGCAGCATAATGTAATGGTGTCGTTTTATTGAGAAAATCTTCAGCTGATACATCACCACCATATTGTATCAGTAAATTCAAGATTTCAACATTACCGAAAGCTGCAGCTAAATGCAAAGGCGTCCTACAATTGTTGTTTTTCTTGTTTTACTCATTATAGTTCATATTTTAGTCATCCTATTGAGTAATATTTGATTGTCTGATAGAAAAAGTTGTAGTCTATCATAAATAATGTCGCCAGTTTGGAATGATTCCAAATATTTAAATAATGGATTATACTTGATCTAGATATCAAAGGACAATTTTTTAGAATAAAATAAACAAACATAAATAATTACTAGACGTTTGAAAAAAATTTGTGGGATAGAAATCAAATATTACTGTTAGAATGGCCTGATAATTGGCTCAAACGAAAAGCATTACCTGCCATTATCGTCGTGGATTTGTGGTGAATTGCCTTGTTCCAACAATTGTTTGATTATATGGATTTTACCCAACCAACAGGCAATCAATAGTGTTGTTGTTGGATTTTTATTAACTACATCCTCATCATTTTTCGTTAATAATTGTAGAATTTCTTCAGCTTCTGGAAGACACTTTTTCCCGAAATTAATTTTTGTTCTCTTTCAATTAAAAATCGACTTACTTGTAATCCATTCCAGATGGATGTTTCTGTACAAATCTCTGATATTTGTATGACTCTTGAACGTTGTTCACCATCATATTCCGAACCGGTTTCTTCTTCACTCGATATACTTTCAATATCAATTCCCGTATTGTCCCATTGATGATTTATTGTTGTTGGTTGTTCCATTTTTTCTTTCTAAGATTTTCGTCTTTACAACATAATCTCTACGTTCTTACTTTCACATGAAATACGAAAATAAGTCAATTCACACCCGCACATATTTATTTTATGTTGAAGTTTTGTTGACTGAAAGTTTTGTGTGTGTGTTAACCATACACATATAAAGAGAGTATAGTGGCTATTTTTGATTTTAAAGTGAATTCAAATAATAAACATTTTTTTCCCTTCAGATGTTATGTTATGGTTTCCACATTTTCATCATATTAAAATTAGTTCATTTGTATATTTTCCACGAAAACCATTTCACGTGTTAAATAAATAAATAATTTAAAAGATTGATTGATTAATTTATAAAAACAACTAAATTTTCTATTTCTAGATAGGTTGTGATGGTGTTAATTCACAAGTACGTAAATCAATGGGAACACATTATATTAAATCGAATTATAATCATTCAGGAATTGTTGCAACACTGAAAATCCAACCGAATGATGATGAAAATACAACAGCATGGCAACGACATTTACCCAACAGTGAAACTATCGCCTTATTACCGGTAATTCCCCAATCAATCAATCAATCAACAATAACTATACTAAAGGTGTTTTTTTTTTATATAAATTTAAGTTATCCCGAGAATTATCATCACTAGTTTGGTGCATGCCCAAGGAACAGATCCCGCCAATCATGTCGTTGTCTGATGAGGAGTTTTCCCATAAACTAGAAGAACGTATTGTTGGTTTTTCCTGTCTCGACACAAAAAACAAATAAAATTTTAAAAAAATGTTATTTTTTTAGCATCAAGTCTTCCGGACACATTCACTGGTCGATCAATTGACACGATCATTTGATAGTTTTATGAAATCATTGAATTGTCCATCGAGTCTATCATCAAAACAGATTGTACCGAAAATGTCTGCATGTCAATCGGGAAGTCGTGCAATTTTCCCATTAGGTTATGGACATGCAACGAATTATATTGGTCGGAATTATGTTTTATTAGGTGATGCAGCACATCGTATCCATCCATTAGCTGGTCAAGGTGTTAATCTGGGTTTTGGTGATATTGTTTGTTTAAATCGAATTATAACAGAAGCTCTATTACATGGTACAACAATATCGGATTTGTCGTATTTACGTAAATATGAAGCTGAACGACAAAGTCACAATCTTTTAATGATGTTAACCATACATGGACTATTTAAATTATATGGATATCAATCAGCACCGGTGGTTCTATTGAGAAGTTTAGGATTACAAGCAACTCATGCTTTAACACCGTTAAAGGTAGCAATCAAATAGTTAGATTTATTGAAATCTTAAGATTTAATTTTTGCTTTTATTGCAGCAATTATTACTGCGTCAAGCATCAATTTAAGACTGGATGATGATGGAAAGGAAAGAAACTAGTGCGCCTTGAACTCTTCTATTTACTCTTACAGATTCATTTCACATCATCACAGTTAAATGAACATTTTTAATTTTTTTCTTAAAATCTTATGAGATCTCTCCAACAATCCTATATAGTTCAAATAATTAATGACATGGAACTATAAAAATCACAAGCTGCTTTTTATCTTTTTCTTCTTCTTAAATCATAAAAATACAAATAATATGACTGTTATCATCATTATTATTATTATCATTACTATTACTATTAATATTATAAAAACCTACAAATCAACATTTTCGTTTATTATTATATTTTTTCCTTAT
>JAZBHA010000002.1:405499-428159 GCA_037464855.1 Iselma pallidipennis
TATGTTCGTTTTGTGTACGTATTTGAAGGATGATTGTGAATTTAATTATTCCTCTGGATTATTATCATTTGAAATCAATGAAAATGTCGATTTTCTTTTTAAGAAACTAGTCACAAATATTACACTATTTTTTTTTATAAAAAAGTTTTGGCAACTTATATAATTATGTGCTTTTAAAGAAATGACTTTGATTATTATAGGAGTTGATACTATAATAATAATAATAATATATACATAGGAGGAGAAATAAAAACAAGACCTAAAAAAAATCATTCATATTATAGCTTGTGAAATTTCTCAATCTACAATCTAACGACAACTATACATTATCATATCACATATATAGAGTATTTTTTTTAATTATTTTTCTTCTATCATATTTAAAATCAACAAATCGATTATAATTTGAGCCTTTTATTGGTGGGATTGGTATTGTCAATTGTTCAGTTTACCTTTATTTTATATAGTTTTTTTCCGTTCCTCATATATGTAATAATAAAAACAAATTTGACTCCATTATAGTAGAGTTGCTCTTTTTTTCTGTTTTTTTGACTAGAAGCAATTCAACTCACCGCAAATAAATACACGGAAGCAAAGCGGTAAATTTGTATGTTTTTTTCTTCATCTTCTTATTCTTCTTGTTTAAACAACTATTCTGCCCATTTACATTGAATTCACTTCAGCACTTGCCAATGGCACTCCAACTAAAGCTATAGACAAATTTTTAACATGCGTTTGCCATGTTGAACTTAACTGGAAGAATTTCACACCACTAAATTCAACACCATCTATATACACTGCAATTTTATATAAATTAGTAATTATTATTATTATTAATAAAACCAAATACCTTTTATTGGTGTATTGTGAGATGCTTTAGCTGAACAGATCAATCTTGAAATACCATCAATAACCTGGGTACGTGGTTCAGTATCACGTTCTTTTTCCTTCTTCTTACCCAATCTCATAACTACAATTAATAATAATAATGAAATAATTAATTTCTGTGGGGCAAGAACTGTTACTTTTTTGTTTCTTCTCCTTATTGGCTAGATGTATTGTTACATTTAGCCCTTGTGATGTAGATGGTATCGCTTGTAGACCTCTAAATAGACCTTTTAATGATGTTTTACCATCTTGTTTGGTTGTCTTATCAGTTTTTACAATATTTTCAGTACATTTTATCAGTTGCCAATAATCTAATTGTAATTCAAGTGGTTCCCATGGTGATTCTCTGGTTTGGACATTTGGTGATGATGGTGGTGTTAAGGAAGGAGCTGGAGGACTTGAACACATTAGATCTTCAAGATCAACAGATACGGATAATGCATGGTCAGCTGGACCAACGCGCACCTCCTACAAATAACAATTAACCATAAAAAAACTGTTTTTTGCTAAACAATTAATAATACATACATTAATAAATGGTACGAAAAGCTGGCTGGAATCATCTTGACATGTAAGCATCGTTTCACCAATTGGTAATTGAGCAACTGGTGCTGATCCAGGCACCGATAGATATCTTTGTAAACGTACAATCAATTCATCAATTTTCAATTCTTGATCAGATGGGAATAATGTTGAATAACCTTGATCTAATTGTGTTAAAGATTTGGCTAAACCACAATTACCCAATGGTATTAAATAGATACGTGTAAAATTCAACCATTCAGATGGTTTACTTGATAATAATTCAACATATGGACGGATAAACCATCCAATCAATGTATCACCACCAATTAAGACCAATTTTATAAATGGAGCTGGTTTGGCACAAGTATTACAACTAGAAAACAAACATTATCATTCTATGATTCAATTATTAATAAAAATAATTACTGTTTGTTAATTTTGTTGAAAATTGCTGTTAGAACTGCTTTAACTTCAGTACTAAATAATGGCTGGAATACACGATAATGAGTCAAACGTGCCACTAGATTTGTTGTAATACTTTCAGGACCCATAACAAATACTACAGTATCAGGAAGAGTTGTTTCTTCTAATGGTAAAAGACGGCTGATTAATTCTAGGAAACTTTTACGTGGCTAAAATTTTAAATTCAATTAATTTAATGTAGATATTTTAAAAAAAGGAAGATTACAGTGACTATTTCTTGGACTGGTGGCGTTACATCTGAACTAACACTCAACGAGTTCTTCTTTTTCGCTGACGATGCGGACGTACGAAACAATTTCGATTTTCTCTCACTAATCTCTTGCATCAAATTACTGAAATCACTACCATCACCAGTAAATGGTCTTGTTGTTGATATACGTTGTTGTGGTATAATAGCTGGTTCTTTTGGTGGTGAGCCAGTTTGTGGATCGGATAATCCTTCCGGATCCGTATAACAACAAACATCAACATTAACATCAGAACCTGAACATGGCTTATCATCAATTGATCGATCAATTTCACCACCACCACCACCACCAAGACCTGTTGTTATTGTACTTGAATCCAATAAACTCTTACTACTACTAAAGAATGGTCGTAAACTTGGCTTTGGTGTACTTGATATTGACATTGTATCCTGTTCACCACCGGAATCATCATCACAACTTAACGATTCTAATTCATGGAATAATGCCTGTATATCGCTGGGATTTGTTAAGTCAGCATCACGACCACCTTCTGTATCAGCAACACGGAAACGACGCAACAACGACACAAATCGTTGCTTTAAATTATGCTGAAAGAAAGTGTTAATTTAATATAAATTTGGAGGAGAATCTTTGAAAGGGAAATTACTCTAGTATGTGGAAGTTTGCTACGTATCGGTTCACTGTCTGATAAATCAGCAACCTCCTCTTCACCGGAACTGATCTCATCATCATCATCACTGAAATCATGATCACGATCGATTTTATGTTCTTGATCAACGGGTGTTGATGTTATTTGTAAAATACTGAGACGTGCTACTGGACTTGAATTCTTATTATCTTTACTAATCTCTGGTAATAATTCAAGTTCTAAATCCATTTGTTTTTGTAATACCTGGAATTTTTGTTATTCGTTAAACAAATATTTACATTTTCTTTTAAGGTAAATATTTAAATAATATTTTTAAGTTATAAATAAAAAGATTCCACGAATATTATATAAATAAACCAATAAATTAGAGATAGTGTCTTTTTTTTTCGTGTCAACAATCAATAGAATTATTTTTAGTATATCGAGAATCGAACAGAAATAGTAGAACTGCATCAATTATTTAATTGAAATTGAATTTTTCCATTTTTTCTCCTTGTATTTAATTTCATTCAAAAAAAGACCAAAAAAAAAAAACGAACACAAGGTAATAACAATGTTAGCCAAATTGTTTCATAAGTACACGCTAAATTTAGAATTGAGACTTTGAAATTGAATTATATGCATTATGTATAGTATTTATTGCAAATTGTTAGAACAATTTGCAGTAAATAAATATTAATATTTACAAAACACAATAAAATCATGTTTGTAGAATAATTTATAGAACAGATGTCCCACTTTTAATCACTTGTATGTATGCACATACATATGTAGATCATAAATATGTAGTAAATTGATGATAATATAAAATGATAAATGTATGGGATAAATATAGCCATATATCAACATAAAACTAATCGATTTTATAATAATAATCTCAAGACATTGGTAAACATAAAAATATGTCAAGTTTTTCTTTATCTGTTATCACACAACATTACACAATATAGTCGTATGATCAGGGGCGGATCTATACGTATAATGAAGCTTAAGCTTGAGGGGCCCCCGGTACCTAATTACAATAAAGTAGAATTTAGAAATAATAAGCAATAGCAAAGGGAACAGCATTCTTAGCAAACCCCCCCTGAAGCTTAAGCTTGGTAATACAATCTGCCTTTCTTGTGGTGTACATCATTGAGGAATCCCTTACGACACATAAGCTTCAGGGCCCCCAAATGCCTAGATCCGCCACTGTGTATGATTATTATACAGATCATGTTTTGAAGGTAAATATTAATCAATTTGTTTGTTGACCATGTAAAAATAAAACGTATTGTTTAGAATATAATTGATTGTGTGATTCATGGTCAGTAATAATCATATTTAAATGAATGTATGTATAATATATTAGATAAATAGTAAAATGACATTTACTTGATCCATTCGTATGATGCCTTCAGCTAATGTTTTAAAGCCCAACATTGTGCGGTTTTTATAACGTTTCCGTCTTTGTAATAAGATATGTAATCTATTGCCTTCACGTTTCAAAAAATGTGGATATTGTAAGCAGAATGTTAAATCTAATGCTGTATCTAATAGACCATTCTGATTGATCATTATCTCATTTGAACGTAATGTGCGTTTACTTGACTGCATTTTAACAGCAATTGAAATGGAAGCCAAATCTGTACCTAACGGTTTCAATATGACTAATCTTGTTAATGTCAATGAACAAAGCCTGCAAAAACAACAAAAATACCAACAAATCAATGAAAATCAATCGAATACAATTAAATCGGTGGTGGTAGTTTTTTTTACCTTGGAATGCAATTGGATGGTGTACGATCTACCCATGTAGCATATAAGCGCATTTTATTTGGGGCGGAAACTCCCGCCCCACTTGTATTTTTTTGTAGTTTTTCACTCATTTTCTTGTAAATTAATGGTCTTTATTTAATGTCCACTGGTACTGTTGTCGGTATTCATATGAATCCATTGAAAACATCGCAAAATCTTATTTTATTTCATTTTTTTCTGTACAAACATCATTCATTAAAAAAAAAAGAATGAATTTCTCGACATAACACCGACACACACGCATACACAATATTTACACCGACACACCTGTCAACAAAATGACGTAGTTGGCAACAACAGCACTAAATGTAGCCCACAAACGCGATGTTGCCATATTCCCGGGACACTAACTAAATTAATTAATTAATTTTGCCAATTTTTCCTACTCTAAAACGTCCCATTAAACTTCGTCTGAATTACACTATTGTGAACTAGAGCGTCCAATTTCTTGAAAAGTGTAATCTCTAAATTAATTTTCGGCAATGCCCGGCAACTGGATGCAATTTGACAACATCGTAAAGCTACAATTAGTCGCTTTTTTCAATTACATATGGCGGGAATATTTAAATATTGTTATCGATTTTATTGATTCTTTAAAGTTTGTTTACAATTTAGAATATCGCAAATATTTCGTAAAATAATTCTAGATTTACGTAGAAGTGAAATATAATTTTAAACATAGTGGTCTATTTTTCTTTTGATATAAATCCATTTTGTGATAAAAGTGCGACCTTTTAACATCTTATCTCCGTAAACCTATAAAAATTCTTTAATTATCATTTAGGAATTTTAATTAGCTCTGGATTCTAGTTGATAATTATCATCAGCATCATCATCATCATCATTATCAGACCAATAGAAAGACGTATTTCTAAAAACAATCCATAATTTATCAAAACCGGAAATTATCAACATATTTTTCTCTCGGTATCCTATCACCATAGCAACTCTATAGTTTACAGATTTTGCTTTATTCTAATTGGTTATCAATCTGTACAAGTCGAATATAATTGGTGAATTAATTTGAAAATTTAAAGAAAAGGGTGGAGCTTATGTGTAGAGAAAATCAGAAAAGAAAAAGACAACTAATTGTTGTTGGAAGAGGGTGTGTGTATTGTTGTATAGAGAGAAGGTTAACAGGTATAGACAAGAACAACAATAGTACAGGTAGTATAACGTGGTATGTGTTGAACAGAGATGGAATGATAGGGAAGATGGTAAACAAGGCGACGACGACGACGGTTAAAAGAATCTTCCAATCTTGCCGATCTGTCTGTGATTCATTCACACTACACTAGGTATATGTTGTGAAAATCGGTTTTCTTGGCGTTCTTTTCGTTAAACAATTGAATATCAATGGATGTGATTTGGTGAAAAATCGATCTTCATGTGTTTGGTCTTCAGATTGTTTTGGGAAAATCGACAGGTGAGTTAATGGTTGAAAGTACCTGTTAAGGGCATCGTCAACAACCACCTGTTGACCGGACAAAGGCAATCATGACTAATCAATGGCGTAAAGTGGAAGATGAAAATGGTTTTCCGTATTATTTCAAGTAAATTAATAAAACAATTTCGATTTTATTTTAATTATTTTAATTATTATTATTTTTTTAAGTGAACTTACAAAAGTTACACAATGGGACCATCCGAAATTTGAAGAAATCCATCAAAAATTGGACGAATGTAATGATATTAAAGATGCCCGATATAGGGTTGCAATGAAATTTCGAGTACTACAACAATGCCTTTTCAGTAATTTATCATCGTTTTGGAAATAACTAAATAGATACAGTGTGATTTTCAAAAAATGTGGAATTAGACAGAGCTATGAAAATCAATGTTATGTCGTAACTTAGACCAGCCTCTTATTTTACCAAAATATCCGCTATTCTAGTATGCCTAGAGTATTCATTTGTTAGAAAAACAATACACTGTTTCAATTGTATACATATAGGATGTCCCATCGAAAAGTACCTGCATTGCTTGTCGCGAGAATATGCGAAGTATTTTTGCGGTGAGACATCCTACACAAATGAGTGTAATCGTAGGCGAGAGGGGGACAGCTTTACGGATTTTGTATAAGCATAGCAAAGACAAAAATTACTTTTACTTTGTACTTTTTCTTAAAGAAGTCTTCATTATCTAGATATTTTTGTCTCTGTTACGCTTACACAAAATCCGTAAAGCTGTTCTCACAATCAGTCCCACCTCGACCCGTTTTCATTTATGTTCCTAGACGATTAAACAGACCGGTATACATATCTATCTAGTGTCCCAGTGGGCTGGTACCTGGTTGATTTTATATGCAATTTCACGTTTTTAATAATCACACTGTATATTTTTACCATTTTCTAAAATTTTTGATTTCTTTCAGTGGAAGAAGTCCATTTGATTACAATACGAGGTGTATTTGAAAGACACAAATTGGGTATTAATGAGAGTTCTTTATGTTTAGAAAGTAGTGATCTGGAAGCTGTTCTATCAGATATATTTTTTGCAACAAATAAACAAGACAATCGACGAATTGATATTGATTTAGCTAGTGATCTGATGCAGAATTTCCTCTATAATGTTTACGATCGGTAACTTTACAATCACTGTTCAATTGTACAATTTTTAATTATATTTTTTTCTGTTTGTAGTGGTCGTGTTGGTAAAATCCATGTATCATCTACAAAACTAGTATTAGCATTATTATGTAAATGTGACTTATCGCAATTATATCATTTTATATTTAAATTATGTTCCGATCATAATAATTGTATAACAAGACTGCGTTTCCAAACGATATTATTAAAACTAGTCGAAATAACGAATTTGATGCATGAAGATGTGAATTTCGGCCAACATCTAGTCAATAATACAATTGAGAATTGTTTTGAAAAATCACCAGGACTAGTTGGTATAACCGAAAGTAATTTTATTCGATGGTTAGAACAGGCACCATTATTATTTAGCTGGATACCAATTTTACATCGTATTAAAGCCACTGAATTCGGTACGAAATAGAAGACTATTTGTCTCAATTTAGCTCTTTTGATTTATTTATTTATTGGTTTATAGCTGTTCATTCATCGAAATGTTCGACATGCAAGACCAGTCCTCTAATGGGACTGCGTTACAAATGTGTGAGATGCTCGAAATACACCCAGTGTCAACAGTGTTTCTTTAAAGGTCGGACTAGTGGGTCACACAAAACTACACATTCCATGAAAGAGTATTGCAGTAAGGTAAAACTCTATTATCCTTAGACCTCGATCATCTGTAGAAAGTGCATATACATGATGTCCCAGCAAGCTAATTGAACTGTTAATATTTTACATCGGGACATCATGTATTTGTGGTTTATCCGAACTATCCGATCCCTGCTTAGTCCGGACACTAACACTAATTATTATTAACTATTTTAGGATTCTAATCGATTGACTTTTAATATTTTCAAAAAATTCTGTGGAATGTTACCATGTTCATCAACCATTAATCATAATAATAATAATAATAATAATAATAATAATCGTAATAACACTACGAATACTTGTGTAATCGAAATGAAACCAATGATTTGTGAACGAGACGTTTCATTGAAATCAATTCCTAATTTGCATTCAACAAACAGTACACCTCGTGAACAATTAAGAACAGTTATTAAACAATTAGAAGATCAAAATGAGTAAAACAATCAAATTTTAAAAATTATGCGATCATTTCTATTGTATATGTTTGTTTTTAGAGAATTACAACGAATTATTTTATTAGGTAATCATAATGGTAAAGAAATGCGTAAATATCTCGAAGGCTATAAAAATCAAATTGCATTACAAATTCTCAATTTACGGATATTATTAGATGGATTGAATAATCCTAGTGGTAATTTACAACAACAACAACAACAACAACAGATGGGTTTTATTGAATCAACACCAGCAGTACGTCCACCAATAAAATTTCTAACAAACCATCATCAACAACTACCAATCAATAGTGTAGAGTTATTAAGTCCTATTCGACAAAGTAATGGCATTATTAATAATAATAATAATGATTCCACCCCAAATTCTCTATTATATTCAATAAATGATGTCAGTACCTGGATTGGTGGTGGTCGAGATGGTGATAAACAAATCAACAATACTGATGGAAATCATGAAAAGAATCATGAATTTCAAAACGGTTTAGATGACGCTTTAGCTAAATTACAGCAGATTTTAGCTAATAATTTTACTTTAGATGGTAATTTATTGTAGAAATTGGTGGCTTCAATAATAATTGTTGAATTTTTAGAGTCTCTGGGTACTGTCGATAATCATGATTTGAAACATGCCGTATCTGAAGTTGAAGATATGATAACATCAATTATCGATTCAGTAGAGACAAGTCGAGCCAGTTCCGTCCAACATTGACAAAAACAGCAAATTTTGTCGATCTTTATTATGTTTATTTATATAATTTTTTTTCATATATATAGATATATAAAATTTATTATTTTTACATAATAATAACAAAGAAATTATAGAAGAGAATAGAATAATAAATATGGTAGTTTTGTTTTTTTTTAATAATAATAATTATTATTATTCATAACTCCTGTAAGTACATAAAAAATATATAATATTGATTGTAGGTACAATATTTTTTCGTTTATTTAGACACATAGTTCAAGTTATTATATAAATTAATTCCCAAAAATATTCAACATTAATAAACAAATTATATAAATATTTATACATTGATTTGTTAACAACAATCGTTATATTTTTAGATTCTCTGATAACCAAGAAATTATTGCACATTGTCAATTAGTAGTAATCCAGCAGCATTATTACGAAATTTTGCATTCAAGCTTCCTTCTATTTTGTAAGTAAATAGCACTGTTTTTAATTCTATAGGAGACACCTATAGTAATAGCGCCATCTCTTGACTTATTTTAAAACTGTTTTAAAAACGTATAGTAATAGCGCCATCTCTTGACTTGTTTTTAAAAGTTCAATTCCTTTTCGATGAATTAATCAAATATTTACAACAATGTGTTAATAGATGTTTCTCACCAGGTGCATCCAGCATTGATGCCATCTCTCTCGTATAAATATCTAAACCATATTGGCCTTCTTCCGGAAAATTGATATTAAATGTAACTATATCATCGGAGACATTGTGTGAAACAAACTTCGACAAACGTTTCTCTTCCACACCGTTTTTATGTAGTGTTGCCATAAAGTCAGTTAGTTGACGAGACATACGGAATTGAATTTCGACATCACGACCAGCAAAAACGAGCGCATCCTAATCAATAACAACAAAAAAATTAATAAAATAAAAAATTACAACATTCCACTAGGCATACCTGATGTGTTATTGGAACTAAGCCGAAGAGTCTGGTAGCTTTCGTTGGTCCCCATTCACCACTGGCACAATCCGGTAATGGTACCATAACCGTTTGTAAATCTTCACAACATATTTTAAATTTACAAACACTTTTGAATTTCATCGGTTCACCGGTTAAATATTCTTTGGGTGTAACAGCATTGGCGAAAATATCTAATAGGAAAGCACCACTACAGGGTGCATGTACCCGAAATGCTACCATATTACCAACAACTGATTGCATTACGAAACGTTTCAATGAAACACCTTCGAAATTATCACCATCACTATCGTAGAATTTTAAATTATAATGAAAGATTAGACTGCCTTGCATATGGGCTGGCATGGCAATTCGTACAGTAGCAGCACCTAAAATTATCATTATTATTATTTTATATACCTAAATGAATCGTTTTAATGAAAGTCTATACCAGTTGAATCTGTGAACATAACAGCTTTTGTATTTGCATCTGAAAAATATAAACCATAACGGAAGAATAACGATCGTACAAATGGCAATTCTTCAAATTCCTGTAAAGTGATTGGATTTTTCAATAGTTGCCATTCGGGTTGCAACGGGAAAAATTCATAAATAAATTCTTTGGAATCGGTCAAGAAATAGTGATCATCATACTCGTATCTAGAATTAATGTAAAGAATTAAATAAAAGAATAGAAACGATTATTGCTGGTTGGTGTTTTTTTTTTACCGCAAACTATCGGATTTCGTTTTGTTACCAGCTTTCGGTGCTTCTTTTGCATTAACTAAATGTCTAGCACCCCAATTACATTGAACAAATCGCCAAGCACCAGCTACATATACAGCATTCCATGAATTACGAAACCGATTATCTTCAAATCGTACACCTGGCTGATAACCAGCCGATTTGGAATAGCCCTTAATAACGACACAATGAAGTCCAGCATAACTATAACAATTAATTAATTAATATAATTATCATAATATTAATGATAAGTGGATTTACCTGCAAAGTCTTTTAAATAGAACATGATAACTTTCAGTACCATTCTTGATGCCTCTTAACAGTCCCATGGGTGTATCACCACGTAGATTATCATCAAACGACATTGTATTTAGATTTTTCACGGTAATCCATCGGAATATGGTACGTGCCTTTTCAATATCCGATACACAACGTCCAACTAATTGTCTAACTAAATCGGTAAATGTTTTTTGATCTTCCTGTGCCACCGATATAGCAATCTGATCAACATTGCTGAATTCAACCGGGTCATTATAAACTTGAAATTTACTTAATGCCGGTGGTGCTGGTGGTGGTGCTTTACTTGGATATGGTTGTACTTGTTCTTCAACATAACCACCACCATTATCGTCATCTAAATACAATGATTCAGCCTGCATATATTCACTACGTTTCTCATTGATTAATTCGAGCATTTCATGACTTTGTTTCTCGACTAGAGCTGCCGTTGCCGCACTAGAATAACCAACAAGTTTGATCAATAGATAGGGGATGATTTTTAGCCATATTTACAATAACGTTGAATCTTGTTAGAAAGAGATTATCGATGGTGCATCTCTTTCTAACAGGATTTAGCGATAGAAATTTACCGTTCATGTTCCAGCATTTTTCGTGTTAATGATTCTTTCTTCTTGTCACGTCGTAATGTCATATTCTTTTCAAGATCTTCACGTTCTTGTTGATGTCGTAACGTTAACACGTTCTGATCATCACGTTTACGTTTCATTTGCATTTCACGTTCAAAACGGTTGGTTAATCGTTCAAGTTCTTTCTCCCATTCATCCTAATAACGAAAAACAAAACAAAACAATTATTAATCAATTCCAGGGCCGAGCCCATCGGTGAGGTGGCCGAATTGGAATAGGCGCCAAAATGAGACATGCTAGAGATACAAAGTTTTAAAAGGCCTCAGGCGCCACAATTGATCGGTCCGGCCCTGATCAATTCCATCAATTCATAATTTTCTTCTTGTTTTAGATTTTGAAACAGTTATTTGAACGGAATCTGTTTCTTTTCTTTCTTTCTTTTTGTTTTAATAATAACGTTATGGTCTAAAAAATTAGATAATATCGTATTTTGTACGTAATAGTGAATAGTTTTACAAGTTCAAGGAAACTGCGTGTTTTTTCTTCAATTAATTAATTAATTAATTAATTAATTGAATAACTTACCCGAAATTCATCACGGATTCTTCTCTCTTCTTCTTCACGTTGTCGTGCAAATTTCCTATATAAATCATCCTCTTCTTTCCTGTGTTTCATTTCGAGACGTTGCTGCTCATCTCTATCCTGTTATCAAATAATAATAATAATAACTATAAGTTTAAAAAATTTACAGTTTAAGTCCCCTGCCAGACGGCCACAATATAATTCAATTTAGCGACAAGGTCAATACAAATTGAAATATTGGTGAATTTTACCCTGCCAGACGGGCATTTCACAATTACAATTAACGCACGCGCAAGGCGTAGATTGTCATGTGTATGTTGTGTGTGTTTCGTGAACAATCAGCTGATGGCAGCCATGCTTTTAGATGCCGCGCATGAGTAATTTACACAATTTAGCTAAATAAAGTTCTGAACAGCCAATTTACTAAATAAATTTCGCCGCTCATTAATTGAATATTGTGTGCTGCCAGACGGCAAATTGAGAACCAAGGTAATTGCAAACTTGGTTAAATTGAATTATATTGTGGCCGTCTGGCAGGGTTCTTAGTCTGATTGTGAGAAAAATATGCATCACATATTAACCGTCCAAGCTAAGACGAACCAAGTATGGTTCGATGTTAATAGATCTGTTCCAACTAGAATCCAAAACAATCAGAAAAGACCAAAAAGTTTGGACATTTAAAACTTGTTTGGATTGCAGTTGGAACAGACCTATCATCTTAAGGGCGTGAACACTCAAAGTTCTTCTTAGCTTGGACAAGTTATACCTACTTTCTCTTATTCTTAATCTTTTTTGTTGCAAAAATTTCAGTGTTTTTCCATCTTAATGATAATTTTATTACAGCTCACAGTCGGGCTAAATTAATATTTTAAATTGCCATTTAATCATCATAATCATCATGAACAACAACATCAACAAAAATACAGCTATACCAACGTAATATGTGCATATCTTTTCAAGAATATCCATTGACTCAACTCAAAATAATAGACTAATTACGTGATTATGTTATGAGAACAGTGTACCGGACGCGGAAAAAATCCCATTTGCAATGGAGAAGATGGAGAATAATAATAATAATACTAATGATAGTGTGAGAGTTAGATCCGGAAATTATTTGAGCATTGTTATTTTTTTTGAAATATAATTTCTAGATCTTGCATTTTTTTAACAACAATAAAACATTCTCCAGAGGGATACAGTTTCGAAATTCCAAAAACGCGACACTCCTAACTTTTGCGCTACTTACACAATTTCATTAGTAATTTTGAGGTTGCTCACTATTACATACATACAAAAGATGACTGTATTCTTATCTAGATATCTATATAATTAACTATGTATTGTATATAACGGACATAACAATTGAAATTTCGTTTTTTTTCATGTGTGTGCTTCACTGATGTCGTCATCTAGTGTGACGTCGCTATTATTATAAATATACAATACCTATATACCTATTATACATATATTCTATATCCATATTAGTAAACTATCTGGTAGGTGGTGGACATAAATCTTTGATAAGTTCATAAAACGATGGCCCGTTTTGTTTAAATTCAATAATAATCAGTGAACGTGGTGTAGATAGAAGTCTGTAGGTCGGAAGGACGACACCTACACTATTGGCGAAAGACGCATACGAAATGAATTTTGTGGAGAACAATTAATTATTAAAGATAATTGAAATCTGTGAACAAATAAGCGGAGATTCAAAACGAACAAATAACAGAACTATACCTAGCAGAGCCGTAACTAGAACTTTTGGCGCCTACGTATGGCTGAATACAAAAATTACGCCTTATTTTCAGAAGATAAAGGGTGAAGTAAGAGAATCATCGCCTTCATTTCAATTTTTTCTTAGCTGATTTGCTTTTGCAAGAGGTCACGATTTTACCCTAATCAGATTCGCAAACTAATCTTCAGCGCCTACAGAGATCTGGCACCTGTGGCTGGGGCCACAATGGCCATAGGCTAGTTACGGCTCTGATACCTAGTTATAGGTATTGCACTTCCGTAACGTTAACATCACCGTGACCAGTGCTGATTTTATTCTGTTGTTGTTGTTGTTGTTGATGCTTATAATTCAAATTTTAGAAATGTAGATAACGGTTCTAAATAGTTTTGAATTAATTTAATCCATACGAATTATCAAAATTAAAGTGAAAAAAAAACAAAGAAAAACAGTTTTTCTACTTTCTTTCATATTAATTTCTAATCAATTCTGGTTATATTGAAGCAGAAAGTTACCACAAAACTCTATAAATTATTTTCAAATTTGTTATAATTTCTCTCTATTTGTTTTTATTAAAATACCGAATTTTTTTCCCCCTTCTATATGTATCATATATTGTTTTTTGTATTGCACCGGAAATGAAAGAAACTTCCGCTTTCTTTCCTTTCGAATTTCCTCGTTTTCTCCTAAATATCTATCTATTGATATTTCAATCAAACTTACCAGATAACAATCGATCGGTTTCTCTCTAGTAGTTCGATAAGCTTTTTGCAATTCAGTTTGTTTAAGGGCATGGGCTATATGTAGGGCACTAGCATCGAAACGTCCATATTGATAACCTGGTGAATCATTATTGTGATGGTGATGATGTTGCTGATGACTATTTTGATGATGATGGTGATTTGTTGGACTATATTGTGAACCATATTGACGATCACCATATGTGGGTGATGATTGTTGCTGATAATTACCATTTATGTGTGTACGGACATTTAACACTAAAAACAAATAAGTAGAGGAACAGATTGTTGATTGATTAATTAATTAATTTGTAATCAACAAAATAGAAAGAGAGAGTTGTATCAATTTTACAGATGGTCATAAAAAAACAATTAGCAACTGTATCCATACCATATGTGCCTGAAATTTGGTGTTCCTATCAAAAATTATTATTTTTTTTTTTGTAACGACCAGAAAAACTTTCTTTTCTCAATATTTTTATGTAAATAATGAATGCAAATAGGTGTGTTTCTTTACAGTAATCGATAGTTTTCAACCACATTTGTTATAAATTAAATTTAATTAGTATTTGCATTATTTTAAATATATGTGTGGGCATCCCCGAAAGGCAATCCAATTGATCATAGCTTTTACGATAATAGTAATAATAATAATAATATTTTGACATTCACTTTTTTCTCTCACCAACCAAGAGTTGAAGGTGATTGCTGGGTATTTATTAATTTAATTTTTAAACCACAAATATAATTGGAAAGGTAGGTTAACGGCATTATTTAATAAAACAACTACTATGTACCTATAATAGGTATATGTGTTGTGTTTTTTTTTTAAAAAAGAAC
This sequence comes from Iselma pallidipennis, assembly GCA_037464855.1. NCBI lineage: Eukaryota > Metazoa > Arthropoda > Insecta > Coleoptera > Meloidae > Iselma > Iselma pallidipennis. The sequence continues at coordinate 420,899 of JAZBHA010000002.1, forward strand.
GAATACGTTCCAGCCTAGTTAATGAATCCGAGAAGGAAACATAACAATATCATCAATCGGAGCGAAAAATTATCGCATCCACCTTAGTAACAGTCATTTTATCGACAAAAACAAGAACAATTTATCAAATTATTGAAGAAAAATGTGGGCACCCCATTTAGATAGACAGATGTCTTGGATACTGGTCCGTTTAAGGGAGGTTCCACTGTATACAGTACGACCTTCAACTGTTTTATAATTAATTAATAAATGCGCAATTAGATTAGATGCTGGAACTTACGATAGTTTTATGAGAAACTTTAATTATCGGTACTTTGTTCCCATGTGCCCAATTACCGAAATTATCAGGTAATTTTCCAGATTTTCCCCTAGAACGATTGCGTCACAATTCTGTGTTGTATTTTGTATTCTGTAAATGGTTAGACACCTCGGCGACCGCATTCCTTTACGAATCAAATTTGTACGCGATTTCCCAATCTTATACTACTCTTACATAATGAGAAAATTCGAAATTATCGACATTTTCTCCTGCTGTTATCATTTTATATTGATTTGTTTGTTTATTTATCGAACGAGAGAAAAAGAAATCTTGTAACTTTTACTTACTTTCCGCTTCATAAGCACCTCGTCCAGGTCCACGTATTTGTTCATTAACAAAATTCGATGATTTTGGTACATTTAATGCTGACCGTATACCAACTGATGAACCATCTAAATGTCCTGGACCAATTTTCGGTACATGACTATTACAATAGACTTCTTTATCTTCTTGTCGATGTTGATTATTGTAATAGGTTTTTAATGTTAATTTTGTACCACAGACGGCACATTTAAAACAACCACTATGAAAGAATGTGAAATCTTTCAATGGACCAACACGGTCCACTTGATAAACAGTTTCGTTGCACCTCAAACAGGTGCTTTCATAAAAATTCGGACGATACATAGCTTTATAATTGTTCAACATCACTGTTTATTATTATTGCACTTTTCAAAGAGCACCAATGAGACAATCACCAACAATACTGACACGTAATTTGTTTAAAAATAAATGAAACAGACTTGTATTTCGAGAAAATTGTGGAATAAACCGAGAAAATTGCAGGAGATTTCAATGCTAAATCACGACACAAAACCACCAAATTCTTCAGATTGAAATATAATTTTTAATAATTCTGTAATAATATTCCACCAGTAATCTTGCACAAATTATTGCTGGGTTTTAATAAAAATTTTCGAAATTGGAACAAAATGTCAAATATGGGCACGAGAAATTTTGCACAGCGATGATTCAGTTTCCTATTTTGATTGATCGTTGAAATCACCTTAACAAACAGTAAATAATTCTATGTTTTTTTCTACACGTTTCCACTACAACTACTTAATAATTTAATCAATTTTTCGATATAAATTGACACTTTCGGCAATTTTTTGTTGAAAAATCATAGCAATTTTTCAACATTTGTTTAATTTTATCATATTCGTAGCCATATTAATAATGTCGACACTACTTTGATTGTCTCTCAATGTGAACCGAAACACTGCTAAAAAAAAATAGCCAATCTCTCTTCAACACACAGCAAACCTACATAATTCCCCACTTGTGTCTATTTCTATCTCTGTTTCTCATATAACCCGTTCACCTGTTTTATGCATACATGTTAAGAGTTTACTGGTCGGCAACATGGTAAATATTCTTGATGATTTCAATCCGACTACGGTACGAAGTGGTTGGAAATTGCGAGATTTTTTATTGATTGGTACGCCTCCAGGTACACCGGCAGCCTACATACCACCATTCCTCTGTCTGTTATAACTTGCATCATACAAGTCCACCTGTTTGATTGAGAGCGACAAGATCGATCCACCACAAATGCCACAAATGTGGAGAAAAGAATTTTGTGGCTATTGATAAGAATTCAAGCACAGTACAGCATAAAATTTGGGGGAGGGTATTTATAATAAATCACAGTTTTTCACTGTTATTTAAAAATTTGAAAAAACCGCGCGAACAGTGTGACCAATCGCCATTATCTCTTCGAAAGTCTCTAATATAGTTTACTACTTAACAGTTGTTTCACATCAGGGTAGGTTAAGGTCAAGGAACTGTGATTCTAACCTCACTTTTTTTTATTAACGGAGATTGTCCCATAAATCGCTCGCTCTAAGCACGTAGTGCAAGCGCAATAAGAGCTACTTGTCCGTGAAATAGCTCATTCCGTTTTTAAACCACATAGTGACTTTTTCTAGTTTCTATTTTTGGTTGGTAGCAATGGCAATATTTGCTGAATTTCAAATTTTTTGGCGTGAAATTTTCAGCATTATCAGCAAGATAAGAAAGTTTGAAAAAAGTTAACGTTTTTGTGTTCTCGGTGAATAAGCTTTTTTTCGAAATGGCAGTGGAAAATTCTGAGAATTCTCAACTAAATGGGGATAGTGATAATATATTTGAAGAAATGTATCGAAAACGTGAATTCACAGATGTTACAATTTATTGTCAAGAACAAAAAATTGAAGCACATAGAATCATATTAAGTGCATTTAGTCCATATTTTCGTAAAATTTTCAATGATATACCCTGTCAACACCAACTTCCTATTATTATATTGAATGAAATCGATTATAACATCTTAACAGATATATTAAGTTTCATCTATACTGGTGAAGTTGCTGTAGAAGAGACAAAATTGAAGTTATTACTGCAGTATGCCAGATTGTTAAAAATAAATAGTCTGGTAGATATTTTAACAAATAGTTCAACAACGGCTGCTGATGAAGTAATTGAAGAAAATGGTAATTATTTCAAATTTATATTGTTATTGCTACATCATGATTATTTTAGATACAATTGCTAGAGATGGAGAAGAATTAGAACAAAGTCAACAACAAGAGGAGGAACAGCAACAAGAAGAACAACAGGAACAGCAACAACAAGAACAACAATTGAACGAAACTATTACAGCTGTTGATAGTAACGTGGAAAATAATGGTCTTCAACCTGAACCCACTAATTCAACACATTTCGAGACAACTACCACGAATAATTCAATGTCGACTGATGAAGAGTGTACAAGTAAATTTGTATTTTATTCTAACAATAAGATTACATAAATATACCTTGTTTATATTGATTTTTAGGTCAAATGTCTTCATCAGCACCAGCAGAATCTCCAAGTAAGTATCCAAGGTGTTATTCTTTCATGAGAAACAAAGCTTTCCATTATACAGGTACTTCTCACTTTACGACCGAATTGGTCGATACCTAAGCGAGGAGCTTGCGCCGGGAATATAGAATGGTTGTAAGATTATAAAAATGATGCAACAAATTTCAAATTTATTCATGAATAGACATGCATATGTACATACATATTATCATTTGTTTATTTGGTTATCTGGTTATCTGGAGCTGTCACCATTCGCCACTGATCGACACTCAAGCTGAGAAAGAGGATTCCCCGAATTGCAGGCCGAGACTCGTTTGGTCGTTGAGCAGATAGGTCGTGAAGTGAGGAGTACCTTTATTCTATAATTAATTTATTGTTTGTTTTTTTGTTCGATTTACAGCAACAGTCAACAGACTGCATACACATGGTACCATAAGAAGTGAACCTTTCGACGAAAAGAAGTTGAAATGTAATATTTGTAAGAAAAAGTTTATCCATCCGCTCAGTTTATCTCATCATCGATATGTGCATAAAAAGAAAACACAATGTCCGATTTGCAAACGCGTACTTGCACGAAAGTATAATTTAAAAATGCACATGCGAGCATGTCATTAGATTTATGGGTGTTTTTTTTTTCGTTTTCTAATATTCGGATTATTGTTTTGTTAAGTTTATTTTCCATATGTTGTATATTTATTAAATATATTACAGTTTATAGAATATAATGCCAAAATTAATATCTCCTGAAACCTGCTATCATTATTTATCAACTTGGTGATGTTTACAAATATTTAAAATTTTTGAAAAGATCGTACATCTAATAAGAAATACAGACTCTCACCATTTGATGAATTGTCGATTTTACGACATTTAACTTGTAAATCAATATTTTTATCACAATTATATAAATCACATAATTCATCCAACATTTTATCAGTTAAACGTTTCTGTTTATTACATTGATATCGATATTCACCTTCAGTTCTAATAAATTGACAAATTTCTGTAAAATTACCGATCAATAATTTTAATAATTTTACAGCAATTTGATCTTTTGCAATAATTTTACTTAAACCAAAAAAGTCGGTTGCTAAAATTCTATAAATAAATTAATAAATGTATCGAAAATTGATAAATTTACATACGTGATGGAGGTCCTAAAGTTGATTCGAGTCGATTGACAAATTCTACAAAAATCCGATTTACTAACAATTGTATCACAATCAAGACATTGATTTTTCATTGTGAAACCGAGAAGGAAAATATTGAAAATCGTTGACCATACAATAACACCAATTGGTAATTTTAATCCTAAATATGATGATTCACCCCAATATTCATTGTTTACTCTAAAATATGTTTTATTAATGTTAACTAAATCATTGATAGTGTTATTATTACAAATTGGCAGTCTCATAATCCATATCTGGTTCATAATTTAATATTTCCAATGATGTGAATTGTGTTGATTTTAAATATTTACCATTTTGTGGTAATACATTCCGAATAAGTACTCGCATACTTGGTATTAAACCATATGGTCTTAATAAATTCTCAAAATCATTTAAATATACCAATAATTTTTGATTATTATCACATTGGAATTCAAGTATATGTGTCTTATGTCCTGGAAACAAATCAAATATATAGATAACACAAAGATAATGGTGTACAATAAATGAATTACTACCAGGTGTTGCAAAAGAGTTATCAGATTTGTTATATTTGGTTTTCGACCATAATGGTTCTGTAAATTTTTTCACAACAATCTTTCCATGAAATGTAATTAGAGTTTTTGTTGATAATTGTGTGAATGCTTCTGTTTCAGTAAGAATTACATCCAAACTCTTATCAGATCGTTTACATTGATAATTTACAATAATTCCATTATTGTTTTCTAAAAAATATTGTGGACATTGTGGATATAATGAATGGAAATGTCGATTAGAAAGCTTCTTCCTGTTTGGGAATTTTCAATTAAAAAACAGAACGAATTAATGAAATATTGACTTACAAGATTTTCTTATGATAGATTGTGTAACAATTTCCAATTGTTAAAAATGGGAAATTTTCAACAAAACAACTATCCAAACATAGTAAAATATTCGTTGCAATCTTGCTATTATCAATAATTTTTATAAATAACCATAACTTTATTGTTTGGTCTTCTATTACCATTGGCTAAAATTTAAAATAACTTAATAAATTGAAATAATAAAAAAAAAACAATTTACCATAGACTTTGATAAAATAGTAAAATTAAAATTATGTGGAAATTGTCGATTTTCATTATTATCGTTCAAGTGATTGAAGAAAAACCTTTGATTTTGTTCAAATTGTAGATTTTTCAATAAATCAATATTTGTCAAATCAACTAATAAATACTGTGTTGTAGAAAATTGATCACAATTATAAATTTCTGTTATAATTTTATAATTCCAAATGATAAGAATTTTATTTATATAATTGGAAAATTGTTCATTTTGATGCAAATTCATTATAATTATAGGTATTTTTGTTTGGAAATCTGTTAAGAATAAATTACCATAATTTGTATTGATTTCTAAATAACCAATTAAAGGTTGATTGGATTTATTTCTGTGTATACCGAATGTCCAGTATGGAAAATCCTTATATTGTTCCCTTCTTCTATTATCAATATATTTTAATTGACTTGTTGTTTTTAATAATAAAGATTTTGATAATTTTCTTTGATTAAATACACTTGATGATAATAATTCAATAATTAATTCTTCAGGCCTATATTTGTCTAACTGAAAACTGGTTTCTATAATTTTCAGATTTGTATCAATAATTAATAAATCTTCAACTGAATATTGTGATTTAATAATTTGTTGAAATCGTCTAGATAGCAAGGATGGTGTGATTGTAAAATCTCCTGTAATTTTACATTCAGGACATAATATTAATGTACGAAAATCTGTTGATGATGAATTGAAATGTTCATGTGGCATTTCGATTTCAATTTTACTATCAAGTTTTGGTAAATTTTTAAATTTCTCAGAAATAAATAATAACACCATATGAACAGTTATATGTCCATTTAAAGTAAAATATAATAAATCTTGATTAATATTGGTGATAATGCCCTGAAATATTTCAAAAAAAAAACAATATTAGATTTTTGCAAGATCGAAATTTGAATTTGGCGCCTTTTTCGAATTGGTATAAATTTTGAGGTTATGATGAAAAAACAAAAAAAACTAACAATAAAATCTAAATTATGAAATATATTCAAAAACTAATTACCTTAAATGACCACATTTCATGAAAATTATTTTTATTATAAATTTTAAAAAAACTATTTTTCGGCAATAAAAAATAAAAGGATAAAAAAGCGGGAATTTATCAGGTGTGCCAACTTACTAAAGGAAAACAAACAACAAATACCAACATTAAAACATAAATTTCCACTACAACTTCGATTTCCGCACGTTTTTAAATTCAGCAGACCCTTAATGGAATCTAATTATTGGGAAAATTTTATAATTAGCTAGCCAATAAATCTCAAACTAGCAACGGTAAATGTTTACAATCCGTACTTTTGGAACGGCTGAACCAATTGCAATGAAATTTTGTATGTACCTTGAGGACACATCCAGGAACAAATTTCACTTGCGTCCTTTTTGATATTTAGTCCTGTTATCCTCAAAAAGGACCTTTCCTCCTGACCAATCAGCACGCTTATCTCCATGTATTTGACAGACTGTCGTTCAAACTTGCGCATGCGCATTGTGATGGTCAGATCAGTACTGCAACCAGTTCAGGCCCTGATAAAAAGATGTGTGTTGCAGGTCTTTGTCTGGTCCGAGGGGATGTTTTTAGAAATCACACTCGAAAATAAATGGTTTCTACAAACATCCCCTCGCTCCGCTGCGCTACGCTCGGACCAGACAAAGACCTGCAACACACATCTTTTTATCAGGGCCTGAACTGGTTGCAGTACTTATCTGACCATCACAATGCGCATGCGCAAGTTTGACAGTCTGTCAAATATACTGCCAAATACATGGAGATAAGCGTGCTGATTGGTCAGGAGGAAAGGTCCTTTTTAAGGAGAACAGGACTAGATACCA
>JAZBHA010000003.1:507-43369 GCA_037464855.1 Iselma pallidipennis
TGAAGCATTCTATCAAGAATCGGGTAGAGCTGGTCGTGATGGTGAAACATCATATTCTTATCTATTTTATTCATATGGTGATGTTGGTCGTTTAAAACGTTTAATGCGTATTGATCGTAATATTAATAAAAAAACAATAGATGGACATTTAGAAAATTTACATCAAATGGTATCATATTGTGAGAATACAGTTGATTGTCGACGTTATTTACAATTATTACATTTAGGTGAAAAATTCGATAGACGTATCTGTATACAAAATAAAGATACAATATGTGATAATTGTGAGAATATTAAAAAATACCAATCAATTGATGTAACACAACATGCACGTAATTTAGGTCAATTAGTTAATGATTTGGCACAAAGAGAAAATATTACAATGTTACATATTGTTGAAGTGTATAAAGGTGCAAAATTGAAAAAAATCATTGAGAAAGGACATGATAAACATAGATTACATGGAAATGGTAGTGATTTAAATCGTACCGATATACAACGTATATTGATTGATTTAGTTTTAAGAAAGATCTTGATTGATTTTTGTACATTTACTGGTGAATTTCCAGTGGTTTATATTAAACCAGGACCGAGATTTAATAATTTAAATCAACCTGATTTGAAGATATCGATTGCATTACCAACTGGAACACAAGTTCTTCCAGTTGCTAAAGTGAATAAGATTCAAACTAATGATACATCGATTCCATCAACATCATCATCATCATCATCATCAACAACAACCAAACTCAACAAAGTCAGTTCGTTTAAAGTCAATAGTCTTAAAGTACAGTGCCATGAAGAACTTTTGGAAGAATGTCGACGATTAGCATTAGAAAGAAATGTTACATTATCATCAATTATGAATCTATCAGCAATAAAAAGCATGTCTGATATTCTGCCGGATACAAAAGATGATTTTATGAAAATTCAACATGTTACAAAAGCAAATTATGAAAAATTCGGTGAATTTTTCTTGAAAATTACCCAAAAATACCATCAACAATTAGATAAACTCCAAATGGAAGTACAAAGTTTCAATAATTCGAATAATATTGATGGTGATGAAGAAGATGATTGGTATGAAAATAGTCAGAGTAGTAATGGTAGTAATTCACAAAATCGAAAGGGGTATAAAAGAAAATCTACTGGTGGTGGTTATAAGAAGAATACGAAACGATTTAGAAAATATTATGGTAAAAAGAAATCGGGGAAATCACCAAAATCGAATAAATCTACTTGGAAAAAATCATCATCATCATCATCGAGTAAAGCGAAACTGCCACTAATGCACATTAATTGACTTTTCTTATATTTCGTTTAGATTAAGATGTTTAATTCTATTTATTGTAAAAAATTATGGTTAAATATATATTTTTTTATATTTTTCATAATTGAGTGTTTTTCAATTTATTCCTGATATTTTTTCTAGAAACGTTATTGCAAATGGATCGACAACAATTACAAAAATTTGTACAGTACCTGATATCAGAACACCATACCGAAGTATTACCAACAGCTCAGAAATTAGCTGATGAAATTCTACAACAACGTTCTGAAATAAATCAAATACCTGGTGCACCAGATCCAACAGCTGGTGCATCAGCTGATGATGAACATTCATGGCATTTAGATGAAGAACAAGTCTGTGAACAAGTTAAATCTTATTTGTCACAAGGTGGTTATTATAATGCCAATAAACAACTCAATTCATTATTTTCAAAGGTCTGTCTGTTTTTTTTTCTTTCTTTTAAGTGACATTTAGATAATAGTAGTGTTTTTTGTGTTGAATAGGTGAGAGAGATGTTAAGGGCTCAAGATTCGAATGGTGCTAGAATGTTAACATTAATCACCGAACAGTTCCTATCTGATCCTAGATTACAAATGTGGCGTAATCAAGGTGCTCCAATGACTGATAAATGTAGACAATTATGGGATCAGTTGGGTTCCCTTTGGGTTTGTATTGTATTAAATCCAAATTGTACACCACATGAGAAACAACAATGGAAACTATTATTAGAAAAATGGACATTAATTGATGTCTGTCCACCAGAAGATCCTGATTATAGACTGCAACAAGAAAATCATTCACATCGAGACTCAGTTAGTTATTTATTTTGTGTATACAGTATGATCTACAAAATTTATAATCAATGTGTGAAATGACAAACGTAGGTCTTTGCACAGTTGAGCTGCTTACCACAGTAACGCCATCTATTGGGAATTTATGGTATTTGAATTTAATCTTACTTAATATGGCAGACTAGTAACACACGATAGAGTGTCGACATACGTTCCCTACGTCATTCTACGTCAACACTCACCATAAATTTTGTAGATCACACTGTATATATTTCTTAATTTCATTAATGAATTTTTGTGTTTTTTTTTTCGTTACAGTATTTAAATAGAGATAGAGATAGGTATTATCATCATGATCGTGGTGATAGAGATCGTTATATAGATCGTGAACGGGATCGTCGAGATCGACGGGACCGTGATCGTGAGAGAGAAAGAGACAGAAATCGTGTTGTATATGAATCATCTGATAGTTCAGATGATGATGATAATGATAGTTCTTATAGTCCGAGGAATAGTAAACGATTACGATTATCAGGGAATCATTCTAAGTCAAATACACCATCGTTACCAAGAACGATTTTTCACAGGTACGGGAACATTTTTTCCTAAATAAAATCAACAAATCAATTGAGATTTTTATCAATTTTTTTAGAGCCTTAGATGCTGTTAGTATGTCATGGGATAATATGCATTTAAAAAATATTTTATCTAGTGATACGTATTGTTCGCATGTTCCGGATACTACTAGTTCTGGAAGTTTCAATTCGCAGGGACAACCCTTGTGGCATGGTAATTGATTTATAAAAAACACCTATAATAGATATATTGGTAATTTTTAATGATTTTTTTTAGAATCGATTCCATTATGTGCTGCTCGAGTTGATTCATTACGTTCACATGGTCATATGGAAGCAGCTTTAAGACTGGCCGTATCTGTTGTACGTACAATGAAACAACAACAATTATTGGCACAACGAAAATGGCATGAAAGTCAACAAGCTAGTGCCAGTACTAGTAATAATAATAACAATAATAATAATAATAATAATAAAGGTCAATCTACAAGTTGCAAAACAACACCATGTACATCACGTTGTACAGGTCAATGTAATAGTTCATATTCAACGACGACATCATTTAATGCATCAGCAAATACAGATTGTTGGGTAGGTCATCCTTTAGATCCGATTGGATGTCTATTTGATACACTCTGTGATGCCTCAATAATACCGGAAGATCAAAGACCTAGAACGCCAAGTTATTTAGGTAAAAATGTTTTTACAAATCATTGAGTTAATTGTGAAACTAATTTTTTATCCTTTTTTTTTAGATATAGTAGGGATGGAAGAACAACACAGCAATATAAGACCACGATATCATCACGTACCGGTTGTAGGATCACGTGATCGTTCTGAAACATATCTAACATTAGCATTTGAAGTAGCATTAATAGGTTTAGGACAACAAAGGATAATGCCAGTTGGTTTATATGCACAAGAGAAAGCATGTAAACAAGAAGATCGTCTAATAGCTAAATTACAAGAAATCGAATTAGATAATAGTTTAATAGCTGTATTACGTCGACAAGCTATTATATTATTAGAAGGTGGTCCAACTAGTGGATTAGGTATTGGTATACATCCAGAAAGTATACCAATGCATACATTTGCTAGATTTCTATTTCTATCATTATTAAGTTGTTATCCAGATTTAGCATATGAAGTTGGTTTAAGAGCAATGAGATTACCATTATTAGAAGATCATGAAGATTCTGATGATCCATCATTAGTTATGAGTCGATCACCTAGATGGTTTACATTAGGACATATTGAAACACAACAGTGTGCACTCAGTTCGACTATGTTGAGTGCTGCTAAAGGTTTTATCATTTCTTATTTTTTGCCAAAATCTATTAATTCAATTTTTAATAATTTGTTCGATTGTGTGTTGTAGGTGAAGTGATGCGTTTACGAACTATATTGGAATCTTCACAAAGGCATATCCACAGTTCTTCCCATTTATTTAAACTTGCTCAAGATGCATTTCGTTTTGCTACACCAGAAAATGGTCCACGACATCCTACATTATTGAGTGTAGCATTCGAATTAGGCTTACAAGTAATTTAATAGTTTATTGTTATTTTGAAGATTTTTTTTAATTATATTTGTTTTGTAGGTGATGAGGATGACGTTATCATCGTTAAATTGGCGTCGTCGTGAAATGGTTCGATGGCTAGTGACTTGTGCAACAGAAGTTGGTGTTGATGCCTTAATTTCAATTATGCAAAATTGGTATCAATTCTTTACAGCAACAGAAGCTACCGGACCGGTTGCTACAACAATCATGTCACATAGTACGATAATGCGATTGAATCTTAGTTTTAGTCAACAAGAAGAATTGTCCAGTTGTGCCAGAACGCTTGCACTACAATGTGCAACAAAGGTTTGTAATTTTTAATTTTTTTGTCCCAACAGATTTTTTTAAAACTTGATTTTATGATAGGACCCTCCAAATTGTGCCTTGAATGCCCTGACATTGTGTGAAAATGAGGCATTAGCTTTCGAAACGGCTTATCAAATTGTCGTGGATGCAGCTTCACATATAATGACATCGTCGCAATTGTTTACAATAGCTAGATATATGGAACATCGAGGCTATCCAACAAGAGCTTATAAATTGGCTATGTTAGCAATGAAAAATGTGCATCTAGCCTACAATCAGGTAATTGATATAAACAAATTTTAATCTATAAATCAATGATTAATTGATAATTTTGGATTTACAGGATACACATCCAGCAATAAATGATATCCATTGGGCATGTGCTTTAAGTCATTCATTAGGCAAAAACGAATTAGCTAATATGATACCGTTATTAGTGAAAAATGTACAATGTGCTACTGTTCTATCAGATATTTTACGTCGTTGTAGTATGACAGCACCAGGTATATCATGTTCACATCCACCATCATCATTAGATACTGGTAGTGGTAAACATCATTCACATCCACATCGTAGTCGTAGTTGTACAGCTGGTAATATTAAACCATTATCATATGATCGTCCACCATTAAGACAATTATTAGAAGCTGCTGTTGCTGCCTATATAAATACAACACATTCACGTTTAACTCATATATCACCAAGACATTATGGTGATTTTATTGATTTTCTAACAAAAGCACGTGATACATTTGTATTAGCCCATGATGGTCATGCCCAATTTACACAATTAATAGAAAATATGAAAGTTGCATATAAAGGTAAAAAGAAATTAATGTTTCTTGTTAAAGAACGATTTGGCTGATGTCAGGTGAAAGAGTGTTACATACAATACAGTTTTCATTATCATCATAATAATAATAATAGTAATAATTACAATAATAATATTAATAATAATAATAATATAAAAATCATTTAGAGAGATCCGATTTGTTGTAATCGAAATTCTGTGCCACAAGAATTTTTTCCATTTAATAATAATATTCTATGCTGCTTTTAAAATATAAAAAAGGCTTTTTCAAACACAGAGAGTGGAAAACAGAATAAGAAACATTGCCTAATTTGTATGTAGCTCTGCAATACTTTCAAGGGTTTCTAAAAAGGGAAAAACTGGACAATATACATTCGATATATGTTACTTTTTATCTTCTATATAATTGACTGGATTATGATTCCCTCCCTATATTCCAGGCTTATTTTACAGACTGATTTTTTTTGTGTGTAAGTCCGTAATTAAATTGTTCAAATTGAAATTTATTGGATGATTGCCGTTCAATTTGAATTATTTATAGGATTTTATCATTTTTAGATCTCAAATAGCCAGTTTTACTGGCAAAAGTATTACTTTTTTTCGTTTGTTTGTTTGTTTGTTTGAAGTATCTCATTGTATAGTTTCAGTTATATTTTAAGGGTATTCACATGACCCTGCTATTGCCTTGTATTTGTACGCGTTTGTATGCTACTCTCATCTACGAGACCTTGGCTATTTCCCCCACCAACGGGACTCGTGTAAATACGAGAGGTCTCGTAGCAATAGGAGGGCATTTGTGAATACCCTCATTGTTAACTGTCGCCTCTTTTCCTTTAGATTTTCTCTTTATTATGTATCCTTATGTTTTGATGTTGAATTTTGTTTTAACCAAAGATTGTTGTTTGTATAGTATTTATGTATATATAGTACCGTATGAGATAGAAATGTCTCATTAATTCTACACAGGAAGGCATTCTTGGTGGATTTTCCTCTTTTTTTTTGTTCAATTTTTATTTATTTTCATATATAATTTATTTCGTATTTCGTATAAGAAAAAAATCAAGATATGCTTTCCATACATACATGATTACAAGGTAAATGCTTCCTGTTATATTTATAATAAATAATACAGTATATCAATAAGTACAAAATGAACTTATTATAATAACAGTCGACCAAGCTGTAGCGCATTGTCAGCTGTGTAATTCCATAAGCTACCTCTCCGAGCTACTAAAATCGTTTTGACTGTTTTCTGAATAATTTTTGTCTCTTCATTTTATATTTTGAACAACATTTAAACGCGCTTATTTTCGTCAAATGTTTCCTTTTAGTTTAAATTATTATATGTTTTTTTTTCGCTGTATATTTATATTAATATTGTAAAATTTATTTATTCGACTGAATTATTTTATTATTATTATTAAGCAATGAATCAAATGTTGCGAGCAATCAGAATAAATAATAATGGTTTTTGATCAAAAACAACAATTCCTTGAAACAACAATAAAACAATTACTTACTACTAGAGAGAATAAATATGGCAATATTTAAACAAAAAATATTTAAAACTGTATATATTTATATATAATTATTATTGCTGCCAGAACGATTTGTTTTGATTGTTTTATATGTCTGTGATTGAAACATATTTTAATTAATTAATTAATTTTTATTGTAATTAAGTTGTAATTATTTTTTTGTCTAGTGTGCCACATTTTTATTTATCGTTAGCCATTATATTGTCCTCAGTTCTTTTTATTTTTTTTTTTAATTATTATTTTAATCGTTCATGTTTTTATATGATGAGAGAAAGAGAGAGATTGAGAAATGTGTGTGTAAATAATTGAGATTTTTGGCCAAATTTTTTGGTAAATAACGTTCCATTCCGACAAAATAATAATTTTTTTATATAATTCATTGTTGTATTGTGTTTTATTTTTCTGTGTATAATAAATAAATATTAGGAAAAAAATGTACATATTGCCAAAAAAGTAAATAAACTTAGTTCATTATTTGTTAAAAAGAAAAAATGGGAAAAATATGAAGCAATCATTGCTTTGATTCTGTCTGTGTAATGATAATTTATGATTATTTTTATGATGAATAAAAATATTTGTAACTGATGAGGAGTTTTGAATTTCCCGCATTTATGACGTCAAGTTGTTAAAAAAAAAGCGATTTGCATAACAGCAAACCGCGGAATTAATTGAACGTTTTCATTGGTTACAGTAGAACCAATGAAAATGTTTTAATCAATTTGCGTAAAATCCTGAAAAAAAGGCCGGCTTTAAATCATATGGATTAAAATTTTAAGGACTCACGATAAGGATATTTCAGAACGCCGAAAAAAAAAAACTAAGAAATAATCACAATTTTTTTGAAAAATTGAGATTTTTAAAAATGTTTTTATAGGGAATTTTGTATTTTAAAGTTGGCGATTATTGTGAGTAACGGAAAATGACGTCATTTTTAACTGTGAAATTGACAATTATTCAAAAATATAAACAAATTTTTTGTAAAAAATTAATCAAAAATTGAGGAAATTCTTGTCAAAATTTCGCTAAAAAGTAAGATTTTGCCTCCAAAATTTCTGTCTGAAACGAATTTTTCTTTTTAAAAAATTTCAATTTTTTAAGGTTATTTTTAGTTTCTATTGATTTGAAAAGTTCTGTTGTTTTTGATTATTTTGAATGGGAAATTGTTGAAATGATATGTCTGGAAATATAAGAAAATTACTTGAATTAGAGAAACAACGTATTGTCGAGGAGAAGAAGAAATTAAATTTGATCCTAGATCATGAAGTAGTACAGGTAATGAATACAGAGACAGATTTTGTAACATTGTAGCTATTTCTAAAAGATGACTAACAATGGGGCTAATAAAATTGCATTGTACAGCATTTTTACCATCAAGTTTTCATAAAGAGGCCTCTTAAATTAAATTAAAAAAAGAATTACATTAAATTGCTGAGATAACCTCTTCTCAAGTACCATCATTGTCTCTATTATCACAGATTATCAGCAAAAATTGCAACGACTAGGTACACATTTTACTGGATGACTCTTATCGAATACAATTACTAAATTGAAATCAATAATAATAAAAAAAGAAAAACACAACAAAAAATATTACCTTCTCACCTGTCTTCTGTTTATACATAAATGTATATGTTGATTACAAATTGATTTGTTTTTTGATTAAAAATTTAAATTCTATAGGGAGTTATAAGATATTCTAATCTATTCAAATGTCTCTTGGCAGAAGAGAGGAGTGTCTTATTTTCCCCGACCTTGTTTGTTATTGATTTTCTTGGAAAGCCAACATGACGGAAAATATACCTATATCTATATCTATATATATGTATATAATAGTAGACGTGGTGGTGCTAGTGTGATGGTGGTTGTGGTGGTGTCTGTTATTTGACCCTTACATCTCCTACACTTTGTTACGTATATATATACATCACCCCCCTTTGTAAATAAACTTGATTTTCGTTAGCAATCTATTAGAAACAACTAAAATGCTACTTGGCTCTGTATTATTTTCTTATCAAAATTATTAATATATTTAGTTGTATTTTAAAAACAAACATTTATACGATTATTTAAGTCATGTTTGTTGAATATTCTAGTCTGGTAATTGTGATAACCAACACCAATCGAACAATAATGTACAACAATCATTACATGAAACTAATGAAAATAATAAGGAAAATGTGCAATCATTAAATCTACCAACCACCGACAACAATTTATCACCATACGTAAATAAAGTAAGTATTTTATGGACAGATAATAATAACAATTTCAATTATTTATTTATTTATTTTGAGTTATTATTTTGTAGCTTGTGCTGGCTGTTTGATTTTTTTTTTATTTAATTTTTATTTGATTTTATTATCATTTTAGAATCTTCCATTAATTGATCGACTCGATTTAGATAAAAATAATGAAGGTACTTTAGAAGAACGTAAGCAAGCTTTTATTAATAAATTAACTCATTCAGAAAATCCATTAATTATAAAATCGGTAAGCATGTGATAATTCATATATTATATTTTTGATGCTTTTTTTCTCGGTATTTTATTTTATTTTTTTTTGTTGCAATTTATTATTATCGTTATTCAGAAACTAGCAAGCAGCTTAATTCTAATAACTTCTTTTCTTATTAACTTGAACCATAATCAGGAATAATCAATAGATGATTTATGATTGTGTCTGCCTTTTTTTGTTGAATATCGAAAGAAAAAAAAATGAAATGAAGATCGTCAGTGGTTCTTAAACTGTGGTTGGTGGACCCCCCTAATATTGTTAGGGGTCCACAAGTGTTGTTTCAAACTAAGCTTTGATTTATTATTTCGAGCAAAAGTATAATTGTCCTGCAAAATGCACATAAAGCTCATAAAGTTTAAGAATCACTCCTATAGTTCCTATATACAGGATGATTCAGTTTGGTGTTTAAAAGAAGGTCGAATTATCGACTTCCATAGAAGATGGGGAAACAAAGCCATTTTTTCAATAAATTGATTGGACATAGGGCGACTGTTACAAGCTCGAAAAATAGGTTTTAGATATTTAGGGCCACCATAAAATGAATCATCCTGTATCTATGCCATTGAAAAGTTTAAATATAAGCCAACAAAAGTCCCATAGATTTATTTGTTTGTTATGCATTATAACAAGATATTATCACAGTTGATTTTAATAATGGAATATTTAAAACAAACAAGATTTCATGTTTTATTTATATATTCTGATACTCATTTATTGCACATTAACCTTGTCTTTAAATTGAGAGACTTCGTCTTGACTTGATGTGTGTGTGTAGTTTCGTAGCAAATTATAAAATCGAACATGATAAAATATTTACGTGTCTCATATATAACAGCAAAGAATTTCCATCATTTTTGTCTTCTAGATCGTTCAATTCGTTAGGTGTTCATAATGGTAATTGCTGTTTGTTTGTAGAATTTTGAGAGAAAAAGCACAAGTCAAAGAACCCTTATTAGTAAATTTTTCACCACCTAACTATTATTATTCTTATTATTATTAAGGGCGTGTGTGTTTTAGTGCGTGTATATGTGTTAGTATATGCTTCGATCAAACAAATTATTCACCAATCTTTAATGAAGGGTGAAACACACTACCATACTCGCCTCTATATAATGGATAACTCAATTTTCTCGTTGAACAACAATAAGAAAACGATTTCCCCTATTATTTCGTTAATAATTTAAGCAAATTTTTCTTGTTATTGTTGTTATGACTTGTTGTAAATAGTATTTTTGTAATTATCTTTCTAGGATGATAGTATTAAGGGTAAAATGTTACGTTATGGCGAATATAGTCCAAATAATCCACAAATAAGGGTAAATGCCGCCCCATATTTAGGACTTGGTGAATATGAACAGAGACGCAACTATTTTTCACAAAAACAAAGGGCCGATTATTTAGAACATTTATCAAAGGTAATTCATGTTGTTTTTTTTTTTTAATTATTTCCACACAATAAAGTAGGAGTAATCGGTAATAAATAAATAAATAGAATTAAATTAGAGATTAGGGTATATTTGCAAACGGTGTGTTCGATGTAGTGTATGTTTTACAGAAACACCAACATTTCGAACAATTTAATAAACGTAGAATTTTGAATGAAAACAAAACGACCCCATCTGGGTCAACAACAAAAGCTGTACAAACAGATATACAGAATATCCATACACGATTAGTAAGTAAATTGTTTATGAATTTTGCAAATAATAAGAAGAATTGGAGAAGTGCTGGGGAGGAAAACTAACGGGGTGGTGATGGTGGTGGTTGTTTTTTTTTTGTTAATGTAAATAAAGGGGTTGGTTAATAACAGCATGTTAACACAATTTAAATAGTTCAGTTCAGCACTAATTTAATCTGTATAATTGGGCTTCAAATATCGTCAATATTATTAATGAGTTATCCTGTCGATATAATTTGCACCACTTTTATCTTATCATGTATAGCCTTACGTTACCTATAAGTATTTAAAATTCCACTAGAAAAAACGCCTTTCGTGAGAATTGTAGCCAGAACAGTCTTGTCGGGGTAGCGCCTGGAACGATCCATAAATAATGGAGGAAAAATTTGTGAAGGGGTGGTTTCTATTACAAAAAAGTTCTATGAAAAGGTGTTTTTTTTTTGGTGGAACTCCTATATTTACTTCATTCAATAAAATATGCCTTAAATGCTTTAAATACCTCTAGATGTGTAAATTGATAATATAATTGCTGAATTGCAAGCATGATTTTAATTATTATTATTATTATTATTATTATTATTATTATTATTATTAGACTTGGAATTGATTGATTTTCAATTAATAATTGATTGTGTTTTTTTTCTCTCGTTAGGTTCAATATGAATTGGATTCGTATAAAGATCGAGAAATCGAATCAGCAACAAATCATTCCATAAATTCTGTTATGCAAAATCGTAATCTACCATCATATAGTAGATTAGATCAACGATTAACTAGTGCTCAAAATGCCTTATTAAAACCAGAAATGGATAAACCGAAGAGTATATTATCGAATCGTCGGACTGGCAGTCCACGAGGTAATTATTAATAATATTAATTAATAATTATTATCGATTAATAATGTTTTTTTTTTTTTAAATTTTGATTATTAATATTATTTTATCGATATGATAATAGAACGTCTTCTGTCCGATTTAAAACATTCGTATACACCTAGCTTTTTAGATGGTTTTAGTTATCAAGATCGAGGTGATGAATTGGAACGTGTAAGTCTTAAAAATCTATTGATTTTGTTAACATTATTCTTTCTATATGTGTGTTTTTTTGGTGGGTGTAAACTAAAATTAGGAACGTTTAAAACGTGAAGTATACCAACAAGATTTAAGACTTCAAATTGAAGAGAAACGTCATTTACAAGCGATGCGTGAAGAACAAGAACGTCGTGAACAGGAATTAGAAAATCGACGACTTGAACAGCAATTGATACGGATGCAAGAGGAACAAATGATTGAAGAACAACGTAGATGTCGTAGAGATGAGGTTTGTATTTTTAGTAAAAAATATATTTAAAATTAATACAGGTACTCCTCACTTTACAATCGAGTTCCGTTCCGGCGACTACGTCGTTAAGCGAATTGGTCGATAAGCGAGGAGCTTCAAATTTATTCATAAAAAGACATGCATATGTACATATTATCATTTGTTTATTTGGTTATCTGGAGCTGTAGAGGGTCCAGGTAAGGGACATGACGACGAGAAAGGGGATTCCCCGAATTGCAGGTCGAAACTCGATTGGTGGTACGTGTGAGTGGTCGTAAAGTGAGGAGTACCTGTAGCTTTAATTGTGATTGTTGTTGTTGTGTGTTTTGGGGGCGTTTATCATGTTGTGGGCTATGTTTGGTGTTTCAGATGAGACGACACAGTGAAGATCTGTTGCGACGTAAACATGATCTACAGACACGACATATGTACAGGAAGCATACAGATTCAGAAAGTAGTGTGTCAAATCTATTAAGAAACACCAATGTTGCCTCTACAATACCAACAACAACAACAACATCAACAACAAAACCATTATCTCATTATTCACCCCCTGTAACACGTCGTAATCCATATTCGTTTAATATACCATCTACAAGTGTGTTCTCCGAACCAACATCTACTAGATATAATACAAATCGTTATGATACATATTATCGTAAAGATACATTAAATAGAATGGATTCATTACCAACAACATTGCCACGTTATAATCGATATAATGCTTTCGATCGTTATGATTCATTAAGTAGAATAGATACGTTAAATCATCACGATACAACATTGAATAGGATAGAATCGTTAAATATTAATAAAGATAATTTGAGTAATGTACAGCGTAGGCATAGTGCAACGCAACAGGATCTCAGTATGATTAGGAGAAGTCCTAAATTACAAAGACGAAGCAGTTCGGGCCGTTTTGATGATACACTTCCAATACCAGTATTGAAAGCACATTCGCCAGTTGCCAAAGAACTGAAGAATTCGGTTCCATTTAATTCAAGTAGACATAGTTCTGATGCAGTTAGAAGATTAGAAGATAAATGGCAGGTAAACTAAATATTTAATAAGAATAATAATAATCAATTAAGGGATTTTAATCTGAATGTTGTACAAAATTTTAGATTCCCGCAGTACAAAAAACTATAATTAATCATCATGGAGATCCACTTCGAGATGGACATAATAGAAGTATACTAACCCAATTGGGTGCTATTAGAATGCAATTACAACAGGAACAATTAAGAATGGATGAAAGTCTACGTAAACGCGATATTACACAATCTAAGGCTGTTACTGATTTTCATTGAGAATACTTTAAGAAACCGACAAACAAAAATAGAGAAGAAATTACACATTTTACATCGAGTTTGAAACAAAAAAGAAACATGAATAATAGTTATTTTATATATTGTTAGAATTTGTCTTTATATTTATATTAATTAAAAATAGAAATTAGAAACGTTAATTATGATTGATTGTGTTTTTAAATTTCCCTCCAAAAAAGTAACAGTTATAAATTTAAATAAACCGCTTATTTGCATCGATCTGATAGGTTGGCCGTATTATAGAAAACTGCAATATCGACTGTACACACCAATCAGATGATTTCGCCGGTTTTTAAATCTTGTCACGCAAATTATGTCAGTTATTTAATATTTGTGTCTTATCAGTTGAAAATTGATAATTTTTAAAGATTTTAATGTAAAATAGGAACGAAATTGTTGTAAAAACAATGAATTCGGAAAAGTGGCATTGTGTACTAATTGAATGGGTAATTAAATATTAGTATTTTTAAATTACACACATTTCTATTAACCTTTTATTTTAAGATCAACTGTTTGAAATTATCAAAAAATATACAGAATATCGAAGAATTGAAACGTTCAGAGTTTTTCAATAATCTACAGAAAGTAATGTAAGTCTATGTCTGAGTTTTGTTAAAATTTCTATGTTAAATTGTAAAAATTTCAGTAAAAAATCATCAGATAACCAACGTGATATTTTAACGTTTATCTTCAATCTATTCAGAAAACATTATCCACAATTCCTAGTAGATGATTATAGTGAGATTCATTTAGTCGATTTACCAAGATTAGATTTAATTGCAATTACATCTTTGTTAATGCATTACACCTGTATTCATGATAGACGTGATGTTCTAACATCGCCATTATGCCATGCATTATCACAATCGACACAGATGATTATAAAAGAATTTCTAGAAAAAGTTAATGATAAAGTAACAAATGATACACTGGGAGAGATTATCGAACAATGTATTACAAATAAATCTAACGATACGTATCGAAATCGTTGGTTAAATATTGATAATGGTTCATCATCGTCAGCATCAGAGAATTCCAGTCCTTTACAAGGTCTATTTAGGACACCAGTATCGAAATTTCGTCATTTACAACAACGTGATCGTATCATTGATGGATTACGGACAGAACTTGAAATAGAACGTTATGAAAAATGTGATTTACAAGAAGAATTGAAATTGGCAAAGGAACGTAATCAGAAATTGGAAAAACAATTAGAATTTAAAACGAATGAAATAATACGATTACGTGATGAGATCAATGTACCAGAACCGTATACAAACGATAATATTAAAATTCACGAACAGAAATTATATAAAATTGAAATTGATAATCTAAATCAATATATTAAACAATTGGAAAACGAACATGAACAATTACAAAAAGATAAAGATTCAATTAATGAGAAATTACGCCAATTTGAGTCGCAATGTAAAATATGGCAAGAAAAATACTTTGAAACTGAGCAGAATCTCGATTTATTATCGGAACAGTATGAAATTCAACAGATTGAAAATAAAACTTTACAATATCATTGTAATGAATTACAATTACTTTTGGATGAATATAAAGAAAATAATAGAAATAATTCAACATTTGAAACTGATTCGATAATTGTACAAAATAATAGTTTACGAAGTAATAATTCAATTGAAAATTTGGCATGTTCAGTTGTTGAAGTACAATTAAAAGATGCTTTGGAACAAAATGAAATATTAAAAGAGAAAATTCAACATCTGGAAGATGAATCTAAACAATTATATCGAGATATTGACGATTTTAAGCAACAACTTCAAGATTCACAACAAATTGCGACGGAATCTCAAGTTAATGTATAATTATTATTATTTTGTTTTAATAGAAAATTAATTGATATGATTAATTGCAGATAAAGTCGTTACAAATTGAGAATGGATTGATTCAAGAAAGACTGGAAATTAGTGAAAAACAACTTGAAACAGCTAAACATTGTTTAGAAGAGATTGAACTTAAATGGAATTTATCACAGGAAAAATGTGAACATCTTCAAGAACAATATGAATTGATTACAGAAGAGAATGAGAGATTTTGTCAAAAACTGGATGAAAATTCTAAAGAAATTGAACGACTTGAAAGATCATGGGCACAAACTGCAAGTGAATTAGGTATAACAATAACAAAAAATCAAGAACTTGAAATCAATATTAAACAAATCAAATTAGAATATAATGATAAATGTGAGAAACTTTTACAAACTGAACAAATATTACAAACAACTGTTCAAGATTCAAAAAGAATTGAAAATGAATTTGAATCAATCAAAAATTCCAATTGTGAACTACAAGAAACTTTAAAATGTTTAAAGAATGATAATTTTGAATTACAACAATTTGCATCAAATTTAACTGATGATTTGAAAACGTTAACAATGGATTTAAATCAAAAAACATCCAGTTATCAATTGTTGTATGAAGAAAAGGAGACACTACTAACTGAAGTATTATTAGTTGTATTAATTTTTGAAAATTTTCGGAAATTATTGAAATTTTGATTTTTTTGCAGATAAAGTCTTTGAAAGTCCAATTAGAGACTGTTAGTGAAACCAATGAACAATTGAGGAATAAAATTGATATCAATGAAGAAAAATTGATTCAGGATCAAGAAATAATAACTCAAAATGAAAAGGACTTGAAGGGTTTGAAGGAAAATAATGAAATTCTTCAATCTAAGGTAGGTTCATCCAAACACTACATATAGTGATAGAATAATGAAGAATTGTTTTGAAAATTAGGTGAAACAACTAGAGGATCAACATGTAAACAGTGAAGAAACCATAAAATCATTAAATTCTGACCTAGCAACAAAAACTAAGTTGTTAAATAAGGCAAATAGTTCACTGGAAACCATGAAAAAAGAAACGGAACAATTATCGAATCAATTAGAACAACAATCAATTGAAAAGGAACAAATCGTATCATTTTTAAAACAAGAAATAGAACAATTGCAAATAAAATTAGAACGAAATCAAGAAAAATATGAGGAGATTTTAAAACAACATGAACAACTTAAGGTTGTGGAGAAGATGAATTTGGAAATGAAAGAAATTGTATTGAAGAAAAATCAAGAAATTGAGGAACTTACTCTAGAATGTAAAAATTATGAGCATGATATTCAAAGAAGAAATACTGAGAAATTGGAGTTAAAGGATCAGTTGAAAAAATCTCAAGATTGTAATGAAGATTTACGAAAACGAAATGAAGAATTACAGATTGAACTTGGCAGTAATTTATTGCAATTACAACAAAAAGAAAAGGATTGTGATTATTTACAAGATGAAAATGAACAATTAACGATAAAGGTTTGTATTTATAATATTTTTTTTGTTCTGTTTGGTAAAATTTTTCCAAATTTCAGGTAGACGATTTGAAAGCTGAAATCAGTAAAATTGTGTCTGAATCTAATATAAATTTGATGGAAGCTCAAAATAAAATCGATGAACAATTAACAGAGGTAATTGTTGTATAAATTTTTGAAAATTTTCAGAAATTATTAAATTTTAGTGTTTTTTTTTTGCAGATAAGGTCTTTAAAAGACCAAATAGAGACTATTAGTGAAACCAATGAACAATTGAGGAAGACAATTGATGTATTTATAGAAAAATTAGGTGAATATCAAGAAATAATTAGTCAAAATGAAAAGAGCTTAAATGATTTAAAGGAAAATAATGAAATTCTTCAATCTAAGGTAGGTTCATTGATATACCAGATGTAATCAGGAATAATAAAGAATTGTTTTACAACTTAGGTGAAACAGCTAGAGGGACAAAATGCAAACAGTGAAGAAACCATAAAATCATTAAATTCCGAACTAGCAACAAAAACTAAGTTGTTTAATTTACAACAACAAGAATTAGATAAGGCAAATAGTTCAATGGAAACAGTGAAAAAAGAAATGAAACAATTATCGAATCAATTAGAACAACAATCAATTGAAAAACAACAAATCGTATCATCATTAAAAGAAGAAATAGAACAATTGCAAATGAAATTAGAACGAAATCAAGAAAAATATGAGGAAACTTTAAAACAACTTGAGATTGGTGAAAAGATGAATTTGGAAATGAAAGAAACTATGTTAAAGAAGAATCAAGAAATTGAAGAACTTACTCTAGAATGTCAGAATTATGAGCTTGATATTGAAAGAAATAATACTGAAAAATTGGAGTTGGAGGATCACTTGAAACAATCTCGGGATTGTATTGAAGATTTACGAAAACGAATTGAAGAATTACAGAATACGAAAATTGAACTTGACAATAATTTGTTGCAATTACAACAAAAAGAAAAGGACTGTGAGAATTTACAAGATGAAAATAAACAATTAACGATAAAGGTCCGTATTAATAATACTTTTTTGTTGTTGATTAAATTTTGTTCTGTTTCATAAAATTCTTAAAATTTCAGGTAGACGCTCTGAAAGCTGAAATCAGTAAAATTATGTCTGAATCCAACATAAATTTGATGGAATTACAAAATAAATCCGATGAACAATTAAAAGAGGTAATTGTTGTATTAATTTTTGAAAATTTTCAGAAATCATTAAATTTTGTTTTTTTGCAGATAAGGTCTTTGGAAGTCCAATTAGAGACAATTGGTGAAACCAACGAACAATTGAGGAATAAAATTGATATCTATGAAGAAAAATTAATTCAGGATCAAGAGATAATAACTCAAAATGAAAAGAACTTAAAGAATTTGAAGGAGAATAATGAAATTCTTCAATCAAAGGTAGGGTCATTCGTCATTCATATACCAGTTGTAATCAGGAATAATAAAGAATTGTTTTAAAAATTAGGTGAAACAACTAGAGGATCAACATGTAAACAATGAAGAAACAATAAAATCGTTAAATTCCGAACTAGCAACAAAAACTGGTTTGTTTAATCTGCAACAACAAGAATTAAATAAGGCAAATAATTCACTGGAAACCATGAAAGGAGAAACGGAACAGTTATCGAATCAATTAGAACAACAATCAATTGAAAAAGAACAAATCGTATCATTTTTAAATCAAGAAATAGGACAGTTGAAAATGAAATTGGCAAAAAATCAAGAAAATTATGAGGAGATTTTGAGACAACATGAACAACTTAAGGTTGTTGAAAAGATGAATTTGGAAATGAAAGAAATTGTATTGAAGAAGAATCAAGAAATTGAGGAACTTACTGTAGAATGTAAGAATTATGAACATGATATTGAAAGAAATAATACTGAAAAATTGGAGTTAGAAGATCAGTTGAAACAATATCGAGATTGTAATGAAGATTTACGAACACGAATTGAAGAATTACAGAATACGAAAATTGAACTTGACAATAATTTGTTGCAATTACAACAAAAAGAAAAGGACTGTGAGAATTTACAAGATGAGAATAAAGAATTAACGATAAAGGTGCGTAATATTTTGTTGTTGTTGTTGTCTAAATTTTGTTCTGTTTCATAAAATTCTTAAAATTTCAGGTAGACGATCTGAAAGCTGAAATCAGTAAAATTATGTCAGAATCCAATCTAAATTTGATAGAACTACAAAACAAATTCGATGAACAGTTAAAAGAGAATCAATTGAAGGAAACAAAAATGATAAATGAAATTCAAGAACTGAAACAATCTAATGATGATTTAAATCAACAGTATAAAGATTCACAATTATTGATAACAAAATTACAGGATCAAATTGAAGAAGTTCTACAGAAATTATTAGTTGAATCTGATCGTGAGAATGTTCTTCAGGTATGTGTTATAGAATAAATCTTCCTTTTCCACTCTTTTTTGCTCTAAATATAAATGTATAACTAACAAAATTATTTTGTAACGAATTAAATTCGATTCAACAGGTAACTAATTTCCAAAATATCGAGGAAAAATGGCAAATCTTACAAACAAAACTATTAAATATTATTGAAGAAAATTCAGTGATATCACAGAAGCAACAAGATTTAGAAAGTGAAATTATAAAGAATCATGAAACGATAAAAACCTTAGAAGATACTGTACAAGACTACGAAATAACAATATCTGGATTAAAAAATGTTATTGATAAGAATTTTGAAGACTTCATGAGTATCAAAAATGATCGCAGTCTATTAGAATGTGAAACTGATGCTATACGTAATGAATTACAAGAAACAAAAAGTAAAGAACAAGAATTTCTCTTATCAATAAATGAAATTTTAAAAAACAACAACAACATCGTAATTCAATCAGAATCATTAGATTCCGATTTTAAAAATTGTTTATTGGAAAATATTAATAAATTAATAACTGATCAACAATCTGATAAAGTCTTGATTAAATCTTTGGAAGATCAAATTAATGAATTGAAGGTAAAAGAAGAGTCGCTGATTGGATTAAATAGTAATTTTAAGGAGACATTTGAAAAACTACAAATATTACTGTTTGGTCAACAAGAATCATCAAATATTGAACATAATTTGCACCGAATTTATGAAAAAATTAATGAAATTAATGATAATAATCAACAAAAAATTAAAATCAAACAAGAAATCGATGAAAAAACTGAAATAATTAAGCCATTAATTGTACATAAAGAGAATCTTCCACCAAAATTACCAACACACGATGACAGTCAAGTTAAAGAAAATGAATGGAAGAAGAAGAATATGATGTTAAAACAGAAATTGGTTCTAGTTGAAAATGCTAAAAATAATTTAGAGAAGAAATTGAAACAAGTTCGTGATGAAAATAAAAAATTATTAGATGAAACTACAAATAATACAAGCGATGTTCAATATAAGATTCTATTGAAAGATTATCTCCAATTAAAAGATGAACATGAACAATTAAAGAAACAATATAAAGAAACTTCACCAGTAAATAATGAAAATATTGAGAAAATGGTACAAGATCTAAAAAATATCCGTGAAGCATACGGTAGCATAATGAGTATTAATTCAAAATTAGAATTAGAAAATGTTACATTACGTAAATTAATTGGAGAACGTAATGACCAATTAAGTGATCTACAATTGATTAAAGACAATTATGAGAAATTATTAGAAGAAAATAATAAATTAAAAACAGAAACTGATACAATTAAATATAAACGTCAACGTGATAAAGATGAATTTGTACGTTTATTGAAACGAGAACGTGATGAGGCACAAAACCAAGAACAGAAACATATCCAAGAGATTCGTATTGAATATGAGAATAAACTTGAGAAAATGAAAGAAAAAATGGTAAGCAGTTTCTGTCCGGTTTCATTAGAAATGTTGGTTAATTAAATTACTGTTTTGTCTGTTCTAGTTGAAATTGTATCGTGAGGAGGTCTTTAAAGAAACACAAAAATTGAAAGCTGGACACTCTGAAAATGTAAGACGAATTATTGAAAAATTCACGAATTTATCTACAAAAATCTGTTTTTTTTTTTAGAGTTCTTTAGCAAGAACGGTATCGGATTTGCGATCAGAACTATTTGAGGCTGAACAGAAAATTCAGTTATTAGAAATGGAACGAGATATGTTGAAAACTCAAAAAGATACCACCGATTTTAATTTCTATTTACACGAACCGGATCGGAATAGTATGATAAGTACTAGTTCACGAGAAGCTCGTAGATTATCAATTTTATCCATAGGAAGAGCTGCAACATTACCACGAGCTATTAGTGAAGAAACTGTAGTATCACGACGGACTTCTATCAATCCTGTACCTAGTAGTATTGGTATTATTTTTGTTGACACATCTCTAGAGGATATTTTTTTGAAACTCGATCTTTTTAGGACGCAATTTGCAGATGGAAGATGAAGATCAGGATTTATTTAATAATAAATATTTGACGGATCTAAAGGAAGGACGTTGTACTTTACCATCGACTAGTAATGATATGGATCATGGTCGATTATCTCAATTAGCTTGGAGAAATTCATTAGTACCACCACATTTAAAATCATCATATCCTACTGAAGTACAATTTATTAGTCCCAGTCGTTTTAAAGATGAAGATCTAAAGGTATAGATTATTATTATTATTAACAATTTTGATTATTATAATTGTTTTTTTATGTCAAATAATAGACAGGTAATATTGAATTTGAGACTAGTCTTTCGAAATTATTACCTGGTGAGAAACCAAGAAAGAAGGATTTCGGTACTACATCGTATAAAAAACCAGGACCACCAACACCCAGCAAAAATGGTGGTAGATTATCATTACAAGGTAATGAAATTCATCCGATGAAAGAGACTATTGATGTGAAAACACCAAAACGATCAACACCGAGTAGAATTAAAGCTCTATTTACTAGTAAGAATTCCAGTAAAGATACATCTGAGGTAATTTTATTAATATTATTATTATTTTTAACAGTAATTAATCTATCGATTTGTTTTAGAATAATCATGATACACCAACACGAAGTAAACGGTTGAGTAGTATTTTCCGCAGGCCGAAATAAATCTAATTTTAACTAAAGACAGGATGATGTACATATTAGTTTGTAATTGTCTTCTACCTTCATGTTTGTACCTTTTTTTTACTTAGAATTTGCAGTTCTTAATATATTTTTGTATTAATTTGATACTAAATTATTTCCGTTTTATTTGTGGGCCCAATTACTAACTGTTTTTTGCCCGGTTGCACCATCCTTTGTCAAAATTTAACAGCACATCAAATATTTAAGCGCAATGGAAAAATGCACTGTTAAGTTTCGAACTTATTTAGTAAATTAGGGAAGTTTGAGTTTCTACAAATGTTTGTTTACTTATTTAGGGCACAAGAAGGAGTAAAAGCTTTGAATTTTCTGAAAATACCTTTGTAAATGATAACAATGATAAGACTGAGAATTTGAAAAAATGCGTCCTATGGTTGCTATAGTAACGCGTTCAAATTGACCAATCATACAACAGAATCAATTGACAGAATGCAGAATACAATGTAGCCAACTTTAAAACTTAAAAAACACAAAATCGTTTTTCTTGTAAAAACTGATTGGTTTTCCAAAGAAGTATTTTTGGAAAATTATGGCATCAGCCAGTAGTACAAGTGCCAGATCATTGTTTGCTGATTCAAAAATGCGTTTAGCTGATCGTGTTCAAGTGAATGTTAATAATATCTCATCATTAGCCCGACAAATTACCAGAGGTTCCAAAAGTAATGAGGTTCGTTACTAGAAAAAGTGTAAATTTACATTTAAATAAATCGATAAAATTTTGTAGATTTTAATGCATTCAGCACGAAATTTTGCCGTACAAGAACATGCAATGGAGACTAGTGAGAATAATTTGAAAAAAATGCAATTGATTTGTGTACATTTAGGTTATCAACAAGAATCAATGCTGAAATCAGCACAACAAATCGAAGAAGTTAAAGAACAGGTGTGTGCTATGCAACGATAAACTTGATTAAAATACAAAAAGACAATTCAATAATCATCTAATTTTGATCTTAAATGATTAGATTTATTTGTTATACAAGATAGGTTAGTTTTTGAGTTTTGCATTGTTGGCACTTCTTATAACCTAATCTAAGCAAATCTGGTGACGTTTGTGACGCAAAATACGCAAAAAAAACACAATTACTCGTTTAAAATTAATCGTTTTTTAAATCAATTGTGATTTAGTTATCGTGTAAATGGTAAGAATAATTATCGTTTAATAACAAATATTTCTTAAATTCAAATTGTAGGTAAATCGTAAAATATGTCGTTACTTCGGCAATTACGTTGTTTTTCGACAATAAAAAATTGGAATTTTCATCATCAGAAACGTTGTTTTTCGGCAATAAAAGACTGGAATTTTCATCAGAAACGTTATCAACAAACTAAAACCAAACCAATCATTACAAATGATCAATATTCAATTTTTGGCAATATTAATTTATATTCAGATCGAATTGCAATACATGATACTATTGGACGGTATACTTATGCAAATCTATTTATATCAGCTAAAGAATTATCAAAAGAAATATCAAAGAAATTGAATGGAAAAGAACAAGCCAGAATCTTATTTTTATGTGATAATGATGCTGATTATGTTATTACATTATGGGCTATTTGGTTAGCCGGACAAATTGGTAGGTGCCCTATTTTTCTATCGAATTGAAAGTTGAGGCATTTCAGGCATCTCGTGTGACCTTAATTGAAGTGTCCTGATAAAGGCTGATAAATACGTAAATTTTGTTTGTAAATACAATTATAGTGGAGATTCTAATAAGAGATAACATACACTCATATTTGCCTTTCAAATATCACATTAGGTTAGGAGATAATTTGTGTTTTTCTGTTGCAGCTGTTCCATTGAACTCAAAACATCCCAAAAATCTGATACTTTACTATACGAACGATACAAATGCAAATTTATTTATCAGCACCCAAAAATATGCCGATTTAATTCAAAAAATTGCAAAGAATACCAATACAAATGTCTATATACTTGATGATAAATTGAAATTAAATACGGCACAAATGCCAACAACTAAATCTGATGTTTTGATAACACCATTACCATTATCATTTTATACAAATAATGATGCACTCATTTTATATACGAGTGGTACAACTGGTAGTCCAAAAGGAGTTGTATTATCGCATAATAATTTAAATTATCAAATGACTACATTGATTGAATCATGGAAATGGACAATAGATGATTGTATTCTACATACATTACCATTAAATCATGTCCATGGTATTGTAAATGCATTATTGTGTCCATTAGGTGTTGGTGCACAAATTGAATTATTATCAAAATTCGATCCAAATACAGTATGGTCTTATCTACTTGGTATTAATGATAAATCTGATAATATAAAAAAAGTCAATATTTATATGGCTGTACCAACAATTTATTCAAAACTAATTGATTCTTATCAAAATGTATTTAGTCAAGATAGTAAAATGGTAACATATATACGACAATATTTAAAGACAAAGATTCGTTTAATGGTTAGTGGTTCAGCACCATTACCGGTACCAATATTTAATAAATGGTATGAAATCTCTGGTCATCAATTATTGGAACGTTATGGTATGACCGAAACTGGTATGATATTATCGAATTCGTATGATGGTACACGAGAACCGGGTTATGTTGGTCTACCATTACCGGGTGTATCAATCAAATTAGCCGAAGATATTGATAAGATTGAATATAAAACATTATTAATATCTGATAATAGAAATAATCGAGTAATAACCGAAAATTGCACCAATCAAACAGATACAGTAACCGGTGATCTATTAATAAAAAGTAATGGTTTATTTAAAACCTATTATAATCGTAATAGTTCCAATGAATTTACAATAGATGGTTATTTTAAAACTGGCGATATCGGTTTATATAATATTGATAAAGATAAATTTCAAATATTGGGTCGTAAAAGTGCTGATATTATTAAATCAGGTGGTTATAAAATAAGTGCATTACAAATTGAACAAGCAATTCTATCAAATCCTGATATAAAAGAATGTTGTGTTGTTGGTTTACCGGATAGTGAATGGGGTGAACAAATCGTTGCAATTATTGTTAAATCGGATCAAAATAAATCAATAACATTAGAATTGATTAATGAATCTTTAAAAACATTACTGCCACAATATTCATTACCACGTCGTCTAGAAATTGTCGATGAAATACCGAGAAATGCTATGGGGAAAGTTAACAAAAAAGAATTAGTTAAGAAAATGTCTAATACAGAGGCGATAAATTGATTTAAAGACTGAATTATATTTTGTTATTGATTTATTTTAGGATTTTGTTAAATCGTTGGCTTTGGTAATAATTTGTATACTTTCAATATATATGTAAAACAATCCTATTGTTATTATTACAAAATGACCCTGTAGGATTTGAATTTTGAAATAGGCGCCAATTATAGTTTGTTGTTCTGACACTAGATGTCACCATTTAAAACAAGGTTACCAACTGTATAGCTTGAGGAGTCATAAAATTTCCGTAGATCAGTGATGTTTGTGGGAATGTCAAGTGCAGTTTGATAAGAGGTTTTTGACAATTCATCTTTTGAATTTGCAACAAAAATAATGATAAATTTATGATAAAACAGGAAATTCAGATAGTTGTGATTAAGAATTAAAAGTAACAAGATGACAACAGAAGAGAAATTCCATGCAGCTGTAAATGTTATTCGAAGTTTACCAAAAAATGGTAATTTGTTGTTTTCTTTTTTTTTAAATATGTTTATTGTTTAGTTTTACTATTAATTACTTTCTAAGTAATTTGGTAGTTTTTTTTGTCCAAATGGGTCATTACATTCATAAAAATAATTACGTTGTTTTATTAATTTATGATAACAGTGTGAGGGTAATTACACTCTTTTTTTGTTTCAAATAGTAAGGTACACAGGTCAAGGCTTTTAGGCTAATATCAGTTATCAATAATCAAATCCTATTAATATACTTTGTATTGTCTCCAATGTAGATTGATTATTTTTAAAAGAATTATAATTATGAACCTAATTACTTGGAGAAAGTCAATAATGCATTATATAAACACCTGACCATTTACTGTATTTATTTCGAATGATTTAAATGCTATTAAGTAACAGGAACTTATATAAACGTAGTTAAATTATCAAAAAAAAAATTACTTTCTAAAACTATAAAATTCTTGTTTTTTCGGGGGAATTTCCACCAGGACCGTACCAGCCCAGTAATGATCTAATGTTGAAATTCTACGGTTATTATAAACAAGCAACTGAAGGTCCATGTATTGGTCGACGGCCGGCTTTTTATGATTTAGTCGGACGTGCCAAATATGATGCATGGAAGAAATTGGGAAATATGCCTCGTTCGGAGGCAATGGCTAAATATGTTGCCGAACTACATAGGTGCCTAGAATTGTCTATTAAGTTTCATATAAAATAATATTAATTATAAATCGTTAATTTATAGTATAATTGAAACTATGAGTTATTCAGATAAAGTAGCCAACTTCCTGGAAGCACCAACTGATGAATTGGATTGTATTAATACGGATGATTTAGAATTGATAGCTGGTGATGTTATTGATCGATTTCGATCACATCCAAATTCACCGTTTGGTAAAAATGTTCGTTTTTTAAATTCACGAATTTGTGTTTAATTTGGTTTTGGTTTTTTTTTGATTCTAGGATCACGTGAAGCATCACCAGCACGAAGTGCTGAATCATCACTCGTATCATCACCTGTACCACAGGATTCAGATCACAGTGATGATGAATATACTGATACCATTGAGGTGACCCATTAATTTAACTAACAATAAATCGAATAGAAATATCAATAATTTGTCTACAATTTCAGTATCCGGAAACGAAGAAATTTCCAGATTTACCAAATGGTATTGCTGGTGGAACAACACATTTATCACGAACACGAACAAAATCTCAAACAAATTATATTGATGTATCAAATGAAATTACAAAGGCTGTGCAAAATCTAAAAACAGATATTGATAGACTATCAACGAAAATTACAATTTTGGAAAAATCAAATATAAATACGAAAAAATTGAATAAAATCAGTATACCATTCCATTTATATATGTTAATGATTGTTTGGCCATTTGTAGCTAGTTTTATAATGAATCGTTACATAATCAGAAGGAATTAGTTGAATTTATTATTATTATTATTGTTTATGAAAAATAATGTCCGATTTAGTTTATTATTATTATTATTATATAGGTTTCTTTTTGGCCTTAAATTGGTGTTTTGTGTATGTATAGTGTAAGTTGTGCATTATATTAAATCAGTCTTATGTAATGTATATACTATATATTTTTAAAATGTTATTATGGTTTGGTTTGTCTAATTCTGCAGTTATTTGTTAAAATAAAATGGTTTATTATCTGTAGTTTTGAAATTTCCGCCCAATTTTTGTGGTGGGTGAGTCCAATAAAATTACCACGATTGACTAAATGTAGCTCGAAATCCTTATCACTCGTCAGTTCAAATATAAACTTAAAAGCTGAGGGTGTAGTAATCGTTGAGGACACGGTGTTAAATTTGGACTAAACGTTTCATTGCGATATACCTGCGTTAAGATTATGTCGTACAGTATTGTTGAATGTGACTTTAGGAACCTGCCTTTAATTGCAGTCCAATAAGGCCGGCCGCAAACGTCCGGAAAAGCTAACTGAATTCAGAATTGGCATCCGTACGCGTTCTGACTATGTTTAAGAAATTCAGTCGCAAGCGTCTGGTGTGTAATGGGGATTGTTTACCTCCCACCCTAATGGTGGGAAATTGCGTAATTGCTTCCACCATTTGGGTGGGGATAAAATTCTGGTTTTGAACATAGGGTGCTTATACTTCTAACGTGGGTGCTACCTGTTTGAGCATTGTCAACATATCCTTTATAATGCTCAAAACAACTAGTACCCTCTAGACCAGGGGTGGGCAAATACTTTTAAGCGCGGGCCAAAATGAAATTTTCAAAATGTCTCCCGGGCTGGAGGACTATACCGCGTACGCTGTGCACACGCGAATGTTTTGGGTGGAGTTTCCCTGTCCAAGAAATTTTTTTGACAAAAACACTATAAGTATCATTCATTTCAACAAAATCGCATATAAAAGATTAAAAAAATTGCATGCAGGATTTTTCAACGGGCCGGATAAAGTAAGCAAAAGGGCCGGATCCGGCCCGCGGGCCGGCTTTTGCCCACCCCTGCTCTAGACGTTAGAAGTATAAGCACCCTATGTTCAAAACCAGAAGTTTATCCCCACTCAAATAGTGGAAGCAATTGTGCAATTTCCCACCATTGGGAGGGGGAGGTAAACAATCCCCATAGTGTTCGAACCAGATAAGAAATTTTCTATAATTTTGCCGACTCGTGGCTTTTTGCTGTTCGAATGCCGTTGTGAAATATAAGAGAAAGGGAAGAAAAGGGGCTTACTACTTCTTAGGGCATCATGGATTACGCCATCTCTCCTTATTTCACGCTGTCCAGACTTACTGTAAATTAGTCAAGAAAACCAGTAATTTTAAAATAAATCATAAAGTTTAGTGTGTAGCCTGAAACTTACCCTTTCGTGACGCCCTTTTGCTGAACCTCTCCGATATGGATGCTACTGGTTCATCCATATCACGTAATCACTAAATCACTCCAACTTCCAACAATTGCCACTAATACCTTACGATTTACAAACAATTTCACTCACACACTTGCACTAACCGCAATCATTGGGACACTTTTTTGTACTTCAATTTGCGGTTTGAAAATTTTTGATGTTAGTTGGTGAACGTCTAGAGACTAACTGATTACTAAATTTGTAACAACAAGTTAGACAAAGGGCATTACACAATTTTGTTCCGTTTGTAGGGTTTCCACGTTGTCACAACAGGGCCCAGAGGGAATTTATAAAAAAAGAAAATATCTATTCAGCTGATAATCCCGAAAAAATGCCTTAAAACATTACGAGTGTCCCCCCAACACTATTTGGTCCCCAAAAACTCATGAGTCCCACAGGAAATCTCCCCATATCCCGCTGACCAGAGCCTTTCTAAAGTCAGCACGTTAATTCGAACGTGTGCGGCCGGCCTTAATCCTACACCATTACAGGCGTGCTACAATTAGCCATATTTGCGCATGCGCTCTTTATACTGTCACTTGACGTCAAGATTGACATTTGATAATCGTGCGCCAGCGGTGGTGAGGTGATGTGTGATATACACGACACACATTTGATAAGATCGCCATTCTGAATAAGTTGAATACTAGAGACACTTTGGTGTTTTTAAATTCTTCTTTTTCATTTTTTCTGTTTTTTAATTATGTTGATAAGTGCCATAGAGGCAGTTAATTCAGATTCAAGTACGGATAGCAATTCAAATAGTAAAGACGAAGCCATGCCAGCTATATTAAGTAGTAGTAATTCGTAAGTATTCGAACAAATAATTTGATTTTCGTATTATTAGAGGACAGGAAAAAAAAAGGGAAGAGTAAAATGGGTTGCCGTCGATAACACAGGTCATTTGTTATCAGTTTTGAATGTAAATTTATTTAAATCAACGACCGACGTAGATTGACGGCCACCGCCATTTTTCTTTGTAATATTTTGAAATATCGATTTTTTTTTTTGGTAAAATCTTACAAAAACGTGTATTTCCAAATCATTGTTGAAAGATAAACAAATTGTTTATAATGATAACAACTTTTTTCCTCTATTTTAAGTTCATTCTAGAAGGTCTATTGTTTGTCATCAACAGACAAGTGGACCAAACAAAACATTGATTATCGTGTATAGACTGTATAGAGAAAGTTACATTCAAAACTTGTTTGGATTGTTGTTTTGATAAACCTACTGTTTGACCTGGTACTTTTCCACTGTTTTCAAACGAGTAATTATTTCTTTTCTATTAAATGCCCTTTAAATTTATGCTTTTAATTCTAATGAAATCTTATTCTATTCTTTATTTATCTATTAATTCAATAATTGGGTACAATTTTTTGGAATTCACGAGATAAATTATGCAGCTAATGAAATTTAGGAGCCTCTTGAAATGTGAGCTTGATAGCACAATTCACCTTTTTCTTCCTGAAGGGGTCCCTTTACAGAATATAAACTTTGACACCCTTCAAAGAAGGATTTGAAACACGTAGGTCCACCACTAACTAATAGTGGGAGCCTTGTATTTTGAACGAGTAGGATAGACCGCCAGATAAAAATAACTCTTTTTCGACTAGCTTTATAATACGAAATAACTTGCGGCTTTAAATCAGTTTATGATCGGTAACCTTGATGTAATTGTCGGTATTATGGCTCCGGTTGGTATTGTTGGAACAACAATCACTGATTATAATATGCAAGTATTTGTGATAAAAAGAATTTTATCCTTCAATCATAATAATAAAACATAAAACATAAATAATTGTATTTTATTTATGAATTTAATCATTTGTTGTTGTGTTGTACATAACAGGAGTATGTTGAGTAGTAAACGTTCCTCCTCTACTTGTGGTGCCAGTGACACCAATTGTTATAACATGTCTCTGGGCGCCGGGCCTCTGTGGTGGTCCTGATGCCCCTGGGGAGACCAGGGGCCAGTCGCCATTGCGACTAACTTTCCGCACTGTCCGTCAACCCTGGGATGCAGTATTGCGTGGTCAAACATTATTTGTAGCATTACCACCGCATGTACTGCCGGACGGTTCCCGTGAGGCATTTGTGGCACTACTTGAAGCCGCCGAAGAACAACTAAACTGCAAACATGTTGTCATGGTACGTGTGTATATTTTCACCTGTTTATCATTATAATTAATTTAATTGTTTTTTTTTTCTTAAGGTATTTTCATCTGATCGCCCAGATCGACAGATGTTGATAAGAACATTTATGTTCTTGGGATTTGCAGTACTTTCGCCGACTTCACCATTATTGCCACCATCATTGTCCTCCGGTTATGTGTGCATGCTTTATAACATCGAGTAATCGACCCCCAGAAAAGCCTCGGATCTCTCTTGTTTAACCACTAACGTTTCTAAGCTTTTTTATTATTTTTTTTGTTAATTCTAATTGTAAGCTAATACTATGCGTGAGCTTCACCAACTTCACTTAAGTCTTATATTAAACTAATCGAAACTTGTCATGTGTATAATAATTAGATTTAATCTATGGTAAAAGTTTAATTATCGTTGGTGAAATCTATTTTAGGAGGATTGTAACCGCTAGGTTCTATTTTATATGTTAAGTGTTGTATGGGCTATTATTATTATTATTTTGATAATTCTTTATCGTAATCTTGTCTCACTAGCAATTTATATAGTTTGTAGTGTAGTTTTCTTAAATATATTTAGGTGTCTATTGTTGAATGATATGATGTGGATAAACAAGAGAGATAATTGGATGAAATTGGAAAGGAATTAGTTTACAGGTAGTGCGGAATTTTCTTGTCCCCTAATTATAAAAATCAAAAAAAAAATACAAAAAAAGTATAAAATGTTTCAAGAAAAACCCCCAAAAAAATGTGTAGATTAGGTTTATCATATTACTATCTATTATTATTATTATTTAAATACTTTATTTTTTTCGTTAGCATATTTCGACAGTTCTAATAATTATGCTTAAAATTCAATCTTCTTTATTTTTCTTGTTTCAATTACAAACTAATGATTTAGGTGTGTTAAATTTGCAATTCATTCCATCGATATTTTGAATTTTAATCATATTTCTGTCCTAAATACTTGAAATAAAGTATCAATATTTTAAAAAGCTCTTTCATTTCAGTATTATATCATCCTTTAAACTAAACCCTTTTTTTTCCTTGTTATGAACGTTACGTGAGCTTAGACAACAACAACAACAATAAAGAACGCAATACAGAATTTGCGTCACTATTACGTTATTTACGTTGAGATTATCAATAAACAAATGTGAACTTCAATCACGTGCCTTATAAATTTGTTTTGGTGGCTATTATTATTTTTGAAATAGAAATCTAGTGGCTCTAATTTGATTTGGCCCTCTGACCTAAAGCAATGAAACGCATCAATAACCAGACAATGTTTTGTTGCTTCAATCAGAGGCCAAGTCAAATTAGAAGCACTATATGCTTTGAAGGGAGGGACGAACTGTGTACAACAAATTGGATGAAAACCGGGAATTCTATTCGCTTTTACGTAATTTCTTCAGGGAAATAACTGACGATTAGATAAAAATTACTGAGATAAAATAAAAACACTATATTTAAATTATTATTTTGGCAATATCTTAATACAAAGCACAACTAATAGGTATTAAAATAGAAATTCCCTATTTGAAATTGGCATACGACTGAAAAACATTAATATATTTTACAGCGGCTTCATATAAGAATCGAAATTGAGCCTGAAAACAACAATTAAAAAAAAAAAAATAAATATTCAAATTTCATACTTCATCTCTGATAAATTGACGACGATTTTGCCGTATTGTCCGTACAGCATGGCATACATCGCAATTCTGTTCTAATTTCATATTTTCGATAATAAAACACATAGCAACATAAACTCCACAAGCCAGAACTCCATCACTAAAAAAAAAACAAGAAAAACAAGTTTAATTGAATATATTTTGAACCATATCGGAGACAAATTACTAGCATGTGATAACAACTTTCTCTGAACGTCTACATAATGTATCTGATTCTTCCCAGAATGTTAGAAAATCATCTATGGATCTGGGTAGTTTTCGTTTTGGTGGCCAGTTTTTCATAGAAATTATTTCAACAGTGAGTGATGACTGAAAATTTTGAATAATTTTATCTGGATATTCCCCACAGGAGGCCCTCCTGTGCAAAGGACCCCGGTGTGTAGGAAAAATCCTAGCCGGAATTTGCGGGTCCCGTAGCACCGGAGGCCCCATTTGTACAAAAAAAAGAAAATCTACCTCAGACTTTTTATCGTCGACTTGAACCGTTGTTACGCTATAACAATCGCTGGACCTTAAATTAACGTATTTAAGATGAATAAAATCGACAGGTGTTAGCTCTAAATGTTCTGTAGTTGGCCAAAATTCGCAACAACTCTACAATTGATTAGTTTTTTCTTTAGTAGAGAATCAATAAAATAAAGTGAAAAAAGTAGTACTTTATCGTTTGGATCAGGAATATTTAGGGAAACTATAACGGTCACATCATTCTCAACAATTAATCTCCAGAAATCACCAACGGTATTCGGTAATGGTTGTTGGGTAACAATGAAACGTCCAGGATTGCGGAAACCATCAACTTTAACTGCATTAATATAGGACGATGTCTCATCACTGACAGGATAACGAGTTAGAAAGACCCTTCCTTGCATTTCTAAAAAAATCAAAAAAAACAATGACAAAGATTTGTTTGAAAGATTTTTGTCGTTATTAATTGGACGCTAAAGATAACGCTAAATCTTGCTAGAAAGAAACGGGAGAATGCTCATAACTCTTAATAGATTATTTGCTAATTCGCGTACCTACTTTCTCTAACAGGATTTAACATTGAGGGTATTCACATATGCCCTTGTATTTCTACGAGACCTCGTATTTCTTGTAGGTGCCTTCTCTCTCTTATCAGTTGGGGCGTTCACAAGTCATAGATATAAGTGTCTTGTATTTATACGAACGCGTACAAATACAAGACAATAGCAGGGACATGTGAATACCCTCATTATATCGCTAACGGAAAGTCCGTAATTGTTTCACCTGGAACAATATCTTTTATTCGATTTTTCCTCTCATCAATTGGTGCCTCTTCCATTTGACTGACTGTATTCATTGCTTGATCCTGCCACGACGTTCTCTCTAAATATTCCATTTGTATTGTAATTTTATTCTCTTTTAATAATTTCTCTACAATCATCTCAATATCATAACATGGTATACTTGTGTGCATCCCAACTAGACATTCCAAAATGACTAGATGTGCTAATTTGTATTGTTCAAAATTATCAACAAGATTTGATCGTTGATTGCGCATCATTTCAAGAATATGGAGAACATCGATAGCACCCTCACGGGCTGCCATTCGTAACGAGATATCGCACAGGATTATTGTGCCTGTTCGGCCGACACCGGCACTGAAAAATAATAAATCAGGACACGGTAGACACTTAAAAATTTGCCAATAATTATACCTGCAATGGACGACAACTGGGGCGTTCTGGTTATTCGGTATTTTCAGCATTTCTTGTAAAAACGGGACTAGATTTCGAGAATATAATGGTACACCATGGTCCGGCCAAGTCATAAAATGCAGTTGTTTAACCTTCAAGACAGTAAATTAGAGAAAAAACACAAATCGATAAAGTCTTTCCGAAATATATACGCCAGGACGAACGGTAACGCTAAATTAGTTTAGAAAAAGAACGCATATTTTCTAATAAGATTTAGCGTTACCGTCCGTATAGTGTATGTACTGCGGAAAGACTCTTATAACAAATATTCGTGTACCTTACGTTGTTCGTTATTTTTAGTGACTAATAAGTCACGAATTTCATAATCTGCAGATACTTTATTGGAAATATATTGTACGAGAATATCTTCGAATTGTAGTTTTTCGTTAATTTCGGGCCAATATTTTTCGACTTTTTTCTAAATAAAAAAATATTGTTATCAACATGAATGAAAATAATGAGAAATACGGTGAAACCCCGCTAATCCGTCACTCTTTAATCAAATCAAATCAAAAACAAGGTCCAAAAGCCAAGTTGGCACCGAGAGAAATCTCCCCTATTACTTCTATCCAGCTTCGCCCTGACAAAGATTGTTTATTTCTTTAATTATTTCTTACGGAATATTCTCGATACAGGAACTGGCGGATTAGCAAGGTTCTACTGTATTTTGTTAATTACTTTGCCATTTTCGTGGATATTAGCCAACATCACAATATATTCTGTATTGTTTTGCCAAATCATTCGCCAAAAATCGTACAGTGTATTTGACTTCGGGCCCTGAGTTGCAATATAAGCTTTCGCTACTTTATAGCCCTTCAATTATCAAACAAGAAAAAACTAGAATATTGAAAATCCATTAAGTCTAATTGAACTTACGTCAATATAATTTGCATTAATATAATCAGAATATTGATCGCCATTGATTTTATCAAGAATAACTCTAGAATGGTCATCTGAACAATAAATAAATGAATGAATAGAAACAAACGGAAATAAATGTGAAGAATACTAACATGCTATTAAATTGTTATAGCGATTTTTCGATTTATTCACTTTCATTTCTCCATAACTGCAACTTTTCACTTTTCCCCGTGGAAATAGCTAATGAAAATAATTACAGAGACGCAAAAAATAACAATAATTCATTAAAAAAAAAACAAGTAGGTTACCGCATGTTGCCGTTCTAATTCACTATTTTCAATAGATTTCTTAACATAATCTTCAAAGTCCATGATTTTTATACGTTTATTATAAGTCCCTTCTTTGATTTCCATGGTTTTCCTTAACTATTTAACATTTTTTACGGTTTAAAAGCTATAATTACTATATATAAATTGAATAATTACCGGATTTTTTTCAATTTCTTTTTGAGGTTTCGGTATAACGGTCGGGATTTTATTACTTGGTACGTGTGCTAATTGTAGATGGTCGTCATCACTTTTGTCACCTGTAACTAGTTTGGATTAAAAATTGGATAGTTTTTCTTCAAAACTCAATCAGTCTAGCAGTCGAATAATAATAATAATAATAATAACAATAATAATAAAACTTACTAGAAGTTCTTTTAGTCATCAGCCTTTGTTTCAATACGTTGAAGTTTGATCGAAGAGATTTTCGTTTTCTGTAAATTACATAAAAAAATCGCGGTTATTTTCGGATAATTGTCAGTTGAATTGCGTTAAAAAATTAGTATCCTGCTTCTAATTAACGCGTTATTTAACATATTGTTGGTATTAGAGAGATTTCGCCACATTACGATACGCTAAACGTTAACGGTGTACAGACAAAGAAGGCAACTTGCTCAGATTACCTTATTTAATGTTATGCGCATCCGTCTGTGACTGTCTGTCAAGCGATTACCGGTATTTAGCGTTTAGCGTAAGCGTGCTGAAATCTCCCTATGCGTATTGTGTGCTGGATAGTTGTCAAATGGTGGATGCGCCGGGCGAATTGCTGGATCAAACAGTATTACTTGTCCTGTACGATGTTACCCTTTTAATTTATGATGGAAAACACAGGTGGAAACATTTCATTTGACCTTCATAATTAATAGCATAATTATACGTAGAACTAATATTGGATTATTTCCAATAATGGTAATAATTTAGCCACGTGTTATTAATAAAAAACTTACATTACAACAAAGGCAATTATTGCCAATATTATCAGACACATTAATATAGGAATTATTATCGATATTTCATTTTCTATTCCATTAATTTCCACAACAGACGGTATAGTTGTTGTATAAATTTTTGCTCGTAATTTATTTCGAAATTGATTAATTAAAATTACTGTAATTGTATATGGTTGATAATTAACTAGAATATCTCCTTTTGAATCTTCTGTTATAATAAATTGTTCACTATTGCCTGTTATGAGTTTCTCGGAGATAATTCGATAAAGTTCTAAATCCATTTCGGGCATTCTATCAAATATCTCTTGGTTGGTATCTGAATGATTTCCATTTG
This sequence comes from Iselma pallidipennis, assembly GCA_037464855.1. Classification (NCBI taxonomy): domain Eukaryota; kingdom Metazoa; phylum Arthropoda; class Insecta; order Coleoptera; family Meloidae; genus Iselma; species Iselma pallidipennis. The sequence goes on from JAZBHA010000003.1 coordinate 37,314, forward strand.
AAATTAAAACTTTTACAGACGAATTAGAAGACGGTTGTTCGTCGATTGTATACGAAATTTTCAAAATGATTGTTGAATTTGTAAAAGTCGATTCTAAATCTGAACTCAATGAAGGTACTGGTGGTGGACTTGTATCTGATACCGTTCCCGGATAACTTTCATATAACTCATTCTTTGATTTTACAGTAATTGAATATAGGGTTGATGTAGAAATGTCTGATTGTATCTAAAATATACGTAAATAATTTAGTGTTGTTTTTTGTGCAAGAATTATTCAAATAACCATATGGTAATATGTTGCATTGTACTGGTCTTTATTGAATGAAATTTGTTCTCTAATTGGTGCGGTATTCTGATTTTCCATTTGTATAACAAAACTAGTAGATTCACCGCTAGTGAAATTCGGATGTTTCCATGAAACTATTAATTTATCATCTACAGTCCAATCAAGTGATAAGTCATAAGGTGAACCAGGTCCTAGAATTACACAATTAATCGATATCTCGTCCTTTTTGTTCGAGTTAAAAATAAATACTGTCGATTTGTAGATATTTTTCTATACTTTTTGGCGCACTGTAACCGGCAGGTTTCATATTTCTTGCTGAAATCTATATAAAGATATTTAAAAAAACAACAACATTGATTAACGTTTAAAAATTAATTACTTCAAATCGATAACTTCCATATAATTTTAGATTATCAAATGTTATACAATAATATTCCGGCCACAATTTACATGGATTTGTTGATCGTTTAATGATTTCTGTTTGAAAAGCTACCCATCGTCTGGATCGTGAATAGAAGCCAACAATTAGAAAATCTTCAAATATTCCAGTTGGTGGATATGGTTCCTTCAATCGAATTGAAATTGATGTTTTATCGAGTGAATAGATCGATTCGTCGAAATAATTATTAGGAACTGTAAAAGGAGAACATTTGCGTAACGTATTGTCAGAAAAAAACTAGAGATTTTTTTAATAGAAAAGCGTCACATTAAGTGTGATTATTCAACAGAACAATAATCATTAAATTGGTCGTCAATTCGTAACAATAACATTTTTTTTGTAAAAGAAGAGAATTTCGGGATATTCCGAGGTATTCTAAAGAACGTCTCCGGCTTTGTCTCCGTCTTCGTCATCGTGACAATGACTTTCTGAACAAGTCTTCACCTTTGTCTTCCTCTTAGTCTTCTCCCCACCCATTTAGAGTTGACAAACTCAGCCAATAGTAGGATAGACATAGAAATAAGGATAGATATATGCGGTTAAAGCGTGGTTAAATATCGCGCTTAGAGTCTTGTGGACGGAGTCAGCATGTCCGAAAGACGTCCATTTGAATTGCCAAGCCCGTACGGAGTACGGACGTCCACCACCGAAAAAGTCATCAAGAGAAAATGACATTGAAGATGACGAGGACGGAGACGGAGACGTTCTTTAGAATTCCGCTGATTAATTGTTGTTTTGTTTGGTAATAAATTGGAGAATAGAATGAACGAAACCTTTAAAAAGGTTCAATGATCCTTTAGGGATTTCCAGTTCTTTGCGAATTGTGGAACGAAAATTTGCTGGTTTTATTGGAACAAAGAATATAATTTTCAATTACCTCCTTCTTTTGTAGTAATTTCATGTTTGCCTTCAATACTTCGACACGTATCTTCTTGGTATTTAATTCGACAAAAATTTATATCTATACTATACGTTGAGTATGGTAATGCATTGAAAACATTCATATCTAAAGTGAAGTCAAGCCATGAATTTACCGGATTACCGGCATTAACACACCATTGATCCGTACATGAACCATTAATTTTTATAAACAATTTACCATGAATACGCGTACAGTCTAATTGATTCAATTTAATTTTTATACTGGTTGTTGTTGATGTGATTTCTAAAAGATCTGGTAATTCCCCCGGATCAACACTCTCTGAAAATTGTCGGTTTTATTAGAGAAAAAAAACATGTTTTTTTTCTAATTGTCTCACTTGATGCTTCAGTATCGATTTGTCTACTGTGAAAACTACCAGGTATTATAGTAACTGCGGCAATTTTGATGTTGTATTTTGAATACGGTTGAAGATCATTAATTGTAACCATTGTTGTATTAACTGTAATTGTTGAGACGATAATTGGAATTGACTTTAAGGTGCTACAAGCTTTCGATAAAACATGCTTGAAGAGAAAAAGTTATTTATTGGAACTATTCTATTGAATTATTCGACAATTTTTGGATTTACCTCACAAATTACTTCATAATATCTAATAATACCTCGCTCATATTTTGGTTTGTTCCACTGTACTTCTATTGTTGTTGGTGTTGTTGATAATACTGTTAAATCAACAATTCTAGTGGGTCCTAAACAAAAAAAAAAACGGTATAATTTTATATAAAAATACCTGAATCAGTATAAAAGTAACGGACTGGAAATACTTACGGCCTTCTAGTGTTTTAAATGCTAGATTTAAAGGTAATGTGTTTCCACAATTTACCACCGACATTCTATAATCCGTATATGGTTCTAAATTTTCTATAATATATGAATTATTCTTTATTATTCCGATTATTGTTTGTCCAATTCTTATTTGACAATTTTCGATTTTACAACTGTTTTTATTCGTCTGAAAAATCCAAAAACTGATCGTGTAAGTCACTAATTAATCATTTCAAAATAATAATTATACCAGTATACACCCGATAATACGAACTAATTATTGTTAGGGTGTGTTCGGATTAGCGAAACAAGTAGAGTAGTATAGATACACATACATATGTACAAGAATCTTAAGGTGCGATGACACGGGGACTCACATCTCCTCTGATCACTCATTCTCTTCTTTATTAAAGGAAAAAGAAAAACAGTCAACCCTCGATTCGGCGCCCCTATTTGTTCCGACTGAAAATTGGCGCTAAGGCGGGGGTGCCGGTGAATTTTGTTCTTACTTTATAGGCGTTAGACGTTAGACGGGGCGACTTCGGTAAACTGGACACGTTCGGAATATGTACTTCAACCAGTTGGCACACAGAAAACCCAATTTACTCAAGTATCCCCATCAGGAAGGTGGCGTCGAGTCGGATGGCGCCGAATCGAGGCGGGACTGTAATGTAGTTGCTTCTATTTGTTTCCTATTTGTAGAGAGCGGCAATAATGACACAGGAAGACTTTTCTGTTCTAGCTTATTCATTACTCTTTCTAAAAACAAGAAAGAATAACTTGTCCTGTTATTTTCTAATATAGAAAGAGAAGCCACAGTTCCCTCCCTGTTTTTAGGAAGTTAGAAGAGAAAAACCTCGTCTAATCATAACCTTAGGGCTCTTTTAGGCGATCCGGATCAGGAGGAGTCTACCGTATTTCTAGATAAAAGGTAAAAATATTAAATAAACTTACCGAAATCGTAACAATAGCTGATGTATTGGTTGCATTAATTAGAATATTATCTTGACTGATTTCTAAAAATCAAAATTTATAGTCTTTATTAAAATTAAATTAGGAAAATTACCGTAACAAATAGTTTTACAGATAGTTACACGTACAAAACTACCATTATCTGTATATTCATTAGATTCGTTAATTAATACAGATCTAATTAAATATCTTGTATCAGATTCTAAATTATCAATAAGTACTGAATGTTTACTACCGAAACTGTATCGATCAACAATATGCCATTCTTGATTTGTATCAGCAGGATCCTAGAAACCATAATAGACTCTTAGGGACTACGTCCATTTGGGTGGACGGGACAGTCACGTCGTTTTCAAAACGGTGACGGTCCCGTCGATTCGAATCCGATCAAATGTGCGTAGTGCCTTATACCATTTTTTTTTTAATAAAAATTTTTCACCTGGTATTGTATTTCAAAATATACAGGATCGCCTTTTTTATATTTGTCGGAAAGTAGTTCGAAATTTTCTTGCTCTACTAAGCATGAATCATAGGAAGCATTTTGAATTATTGGTGGATCTTTCAATATTGCACCTGAATCAGCTGTATACATTTTTTTATAATATTTTTATCTGATTATAAAATATAATAATTAAATCTCTTACGAATATCACAACGTTCTCCTGCAAAACCCTGTTGGCATGGTGAACAAGTACCATCAGTATAATCACAATTACCAACACAATTACCACATGATTTTTGACAATTTACCCCGTATTTACCATATTTACAATCTATATAGGTAAGAACAATTCAATAAATAATAATAACATTGGTACAAATCATAGTTGATATTACTGTAATTGCAATCATTTTCTCGATAACCGGCTCCACATGTACAGATTGAACGTCCAACATTATCATTTTGGCAATATTTCGTGTAATAACATGCAGGATATAACAAGAAACTACAAGGGAAACATTCTGTTCCTATTGTAGGACTAGTTTTATTTATTGGACAATTACTATCTTCTATAAAAAAAAAGCGAAATTATTATTATTTCAAAAAGAAAAATCTTGAATTTACCGAAACCATCTGAAATATCTGTGATAGTAACAATTTCATCATTTTCAGCGATCCGTTGGCATGTTGTATTTTCAGGTGGATTAGCTCTTATCACATTATATTCTAATAGTGATATTTATTTATTAACAACAATAATAATAGGAATGAGTGTTTGTTTAATATTTACCGTTCTCTTGACAAACTTTAAAACCATCAATGGCCCAAAAGTGTGGATTTAAGAAACCTCTAGCTATAGTTTGTACATACAATTGAACCTTTTCAAACGTTATACCGTGTTGTATATATTTGATTTCTTGCCATCCTTTCGACTTCGGAAATTGATAATTCAAAAACGAAATTATTGTGTAAATGTGGAAAGTTTCGATTGACTTACCTTCGGTGTATAGATTTTTTCGAAATGAGTTTCCTGCGAGTTTTCTTCAAATAAAGATAAATGTAATTCACATTCATCGCACATTGCAACAAACATTGATACACAAAAAGTCGAATTTTCAAGTTCAATCAAAGGTCCTAGAACATCATCATATTCTTTGTCGGTCCATGAATATTGATCTAGAAAAAAATATTTAATTCATTGAATTAATTAATTTTAATTAATTAGTTTAATTAACAATCGTGAATTCTCCATAATGCACTTTTCAAATTTCTACTCTGCACAATCATATATTTGATATCGTGTAATTTTTCGTTATCATTATAGACAATTATAGGTCTCTTCATTGCAATCAATTGAAATTGATTTTGACGTTTAATTACTTTAAAATGTGACCATTTCCGATCTGTCAGATAATCATTAGAGTCTTGTATATGCTGAAAACAATATAAATTTAATAATAAATATTTCAATTTAGTTAATTAATTGTTTAAATTACGGAAAATTCGGCAAGTCTTTTTGCACAATTGCCTTTCGGTGTATCAGATCGATTTGGTATTTCGTATGATTTACATTTTCGAAAAGCTGTTAAATTCCCCGACCATGCTTCCATTAAAAACCAATAACAATTCGATTGGCGTGGATCTTGACCATCACAAAAGAATATATGTGCCTCGTTTGCTGTACGTATAGAAAATGGTATTTCAAAATTTGATGTTGTAATTTTTGCTACCACAAAAAATCTTAAATCGTGATGTTGTGGATAGGGAGCTTCGATCTCTAATAAATCTTAAATTGAAATTCCATCAATAACAGATTGTTGGCTTCTGGTAATTGTTTTTACTTACTTTGCCATCGTCTATCTAGGATGTAATCTGCAATGTCCCCATCTAAAGAATTGACAATTCTCCATGGTGTTAACAACCATAAATAATCACAACTCTCTTCGCCATTATTAATATCACAATTGTACACATAACTTTTTGTATGTGGCAGATTGTCTAGAATTGAAATCTAATTTCTCAAAAATTAACATGACTTTTGGATTAAATTACCTGATTTTATTGTATATTTTTCCAATTTGGGTGGTGTAATTAATGCTAAACCATCATGTGAATTAGTTAAACATAAAACTTCTCCATATTGTTTGATTAGAATTAAATTCGAATTATCTGATTGACTATTTGTGAAAATTAGAATTAAAACTAACAGAA
>JAZBHA010000003.1:55662-80661 GCA_037464855.1 Iselma pallidipennis
ATAGGAAGACCCTATTGATCTCTTTCTAAAAAAAATAGGAAAAATAGCTTCCTGTTCATTTTTGGAAAGAGAGGATATCGCTAGGAAAGGACCTTTACCCTTGTCTCTCTTCACACACATGAGAGAAAGCGAGCTAGATATTCTTTAAATCTTCCTATGTAGTCGCACTATAAAGGAAAAACGAATCCACCCCGTTTACTTCTAGGATGTTGAATTTTTCATTGGCGATGTTGCCCTAACATTCGAACGTTCCCAATATGTGGAATTCTCATTTATAACACTAGCTGATAGTGGAGCATTTGTTACCCACGCCCCTAGTAAATTAAATGAAGCTCTAGCCTTATTACGACCATTTCATTGGCAAGTTTGGCCAGCAATTGGGGTGACTTTTATCGTTGTTGGACCGGTACTATATGCAATTATTGCATTACCAAATTTCTGGAGACCTAGATTCCGTATTCGATCACATCTGCGACTTTTTTTCGATTGTACATGGTTCACTACTACTGTTCTATTGAGACAAAGTTTGTTGTTTTTTTGTTGGATTTGTAATTAATTGGAAATATTGATGATTTTTTTGAATTTTCTAGCTGGACGTGAACCGAGTTCCAGTCATAAAGCTCGATTTTTTATTATAATCCTCTCCATTTCAGCTACGTACGTTATAAACGATATGTATTCAGCAAATCTAACTTCATTATTAGCGAAACCAGGCCGAGGTAGGTCTAAACATTATTGAATTTAACGAATTTATCTAGACTTTTATTTAATATGACAGAGAAAGCAATCAATAATTTGAATCAACTGGAAAAGGCCATGGCTGTCAGAGGATATAAATTATACGTTGAACGGCACAGTTCCTTTTATAGTTTATTAGAAGTATAACTGATAATAATCAATTACAATAATCAGGTTTTCGATTAAATTAATTATTGAAATTTTCTGTAGAATGGTACAGGAATTTATCAACGACTTTGGCAAATGATGAGCAAACGACAGAATCATTATCTTTTAGAATCTGTTGAACAAGGTGTTAAAATGGTGAAATCAGCAACAGATAAAGCAATTATAGCTGGACGTGAAACATTATTTTTTGATATACAACGATTTGGTCCTAGTAATTTCCATTTAAGTGAAAAATTGAATACAGCCTATTCAGCTATTGCTTTTCAATTGGGGTGTCCCTACATAGAAGAAATCAATCGAATGTAATAAAATAGTAGATTTGTTCCAACAAGAATTCGAAACTATAACAGAAACGCATGCACAAATCGATTTAGAGCACTCGACGTGGAACACTTGCGCATGCCTGTGATTGTTTTGGATCTTGTTGGAACAGACCTATTATTTTGCTTTTGGTAGAGTTGTGAAATACCTGAAAATTTTAGATTAATGTCGATTTTCGAGGCTGGCATCATAACAAAAATGACAGAAGATGAATATAAGAAATTAGGCAAACAAAAGGAATTATTAGAGACACAAGTAGAAGCAAATACAATTGGTGGTGATAACAGTATTACGAATGGTAATAAAAAGAAGACTCTCACAGCTAAAGTTAGTGAAGATAATGAAAAATTACAACCGATTAGTTTGAAAATGTTACAAGGAACATTCTATCTATTGTGTATTGGTAATATTTTTTCCGGGATAGTATTATTGATTGAAATTAGTGTTAATAAACACCGGCGGCATTGTTATCGTTTTAAACGACGTCGTATGATTCTATCGAAACGTATAGAACGATTTATATGTCAGAAAATTATAATGTTAACAGATCGTATACGACGGACTTATCGAAGATTGATGAATGAAAGCATTATTGCTACTTTAGATTATATCGAATAGTTTACGTTAACGGTAAACGGTAACGTAAACGTGGTAGAGCTACAATTAGTGAATATTCTGTTAGTGCACAAAATTTGCTTAAATACCAGAAAAATTGATTATTAACCGACTTGCAAATAAATATTATTAAGAAAGTATTGCACAACTGTTCTTCAAGACTGATAATAATTTAAAATTTCCGCCAGTCTAATCCAGGCAACCAAACATACACATGCGTACGGAACCGAGTATGAATCAAGGGGCGTTCAGAAAGTTTATTTATAACAATATTAACAATAATGATTTAAAATATATATATTTATGGCACATCTGTGGACAAAAAGCTTCAATTTTGAAAAAAAATTATGTAAATCGGCTTGTATTTTAAATATATAGATTTTAAATAAATTTAGTGACTTTTAAATTGTTAGGTTGCCGGTAGTGGTTGTCATTGCTGTCAAATTATAATTTTCGTTCTGTCAAATTGCGGTGTTGTGCGGTTTTTCGTTTTGAAAACGTTTAAGAGAGTTTTTTGAAAATAATTTCGAAAAATGATTGATTCAGCGACGAAAATCGTCGCCCCAACCATTGAACAATTAAATGCTGATCGTATAACCGAAGTACGTACAATTCTGTTTGATTTTATTCTAAAAAACAATATTGAAAACATTTGTTGTAGCTTGCTGGCAAATATTGGGCCCCCCATTCTATGCACAATCATTCTGACTATGATCCGAATATTATTGATGATATTTACCAACAAGACATACGAGGCAGCAAGTATAATTCATTAAAAAATGTCATAAAATTCATGGTTACTAATTGTGTAATAATTGCAGTTTTTCAATACGAAGAACCATGATACTAGAGTTCAGTCAATATTTGGAGAATTATCTATGGCCAAACTATAAACCTGGTGCATCATATGCACATATGTTATCAATTGTAACGATGGTAAATGAGAAATTCCGTGAACGTGTTCAAATATGGCATGGTTTTCGTAAAAATCCAACATACTTCTCGGATTTCTTCCAACAAGTCATGCAAGGTCTATTGGAAGATGAATTAGTTATTAATTTGCAAGAACAGACAGCATTACTTGTATTTTTGAATCATTGTTTCAATAGTATGGAAGAGACATTATGTCGTGATCAAGTGAAACGTTTAATATCATTATCAATGTGGGTATCATTGCAACCGAATCGTCGTGAAGAAGAATTTAAAAAACATCCGAAATGGAGAAAATATTGGAAAGCTATACAGAAAAAAGATAAACAAGATCAAGAGAAATTAATGTGGGAACGTACATTCTTGCATCGTTTAATGTTGAAATTTATGAAAATACTCGATACGATTAGTGAAGATGGAGTATGTCCTCCGGATAAAGTTTGTATTTTTATTTTGGTAGTAATTCGATAATTCTCAATTTTTATAAAATTGCAGGTGCATTATTGTGAACGATTTCTGGAATTCGTCACCGATCTAGAAGCTTTATTACCAACTAGAAGATTCTTTAATACAGTTCTAGATGATTGCCATTTAGTTGTCAGGTGCCAGTTATCGAATTTGGTCAAAAGAAAAGAGGGTCATCTATTCAAACAGGTGAGAATTTCATTTTAGTAATAATTTATTAAGTACTTATTACATAAAGATCATATAAATCGTAAATTAGATGAGCGCACACACAAAAAACACACAAATAAATAGAGCTGCTAATTAAAAAAAGATCAATAGTTGCTATAATTGAGAATAAATTAAAAAAAGTTGAGTATTTGGAATGATTTATCAAATTTCAGTTCATTGTTATAAAAACTAGTCTAATAAATTCCAGTATTCATAGCGGTCATTTCATCACCCCATTCTGCCTCCGGTTCTGGTTGACAACATTTACAATAACAATTCTTATAGCAACACGTTTTTTTAATTAAATACGATACATGTTTTTGATTAAATATACATATGTAGAAAATTAATGGTCCTTGAAAGGCATTCACAATAATATAACAATTTGTTAAGCCTTCAAATTTGAAGAATGACATCAAGAAAAATATCCATGTTATTGTCATTATTAATAATAATAACAAAAACATACGAAAACTAAAAGAATCAATTAATATATTTAAATAATTAATAATTAGTAAAAGAGAAATATACCTGTGTCGTAATTTATGATGAATTCTTCCATATGTATGCATTTTATTGATTGTTTTCATTGTGGTAGCAAAAAATAACATATCAACTAGAATTGTACAAGCCACCGGTACAAAAAAGATAATAATACCTAAAGAACCAATTTCTTCTCGTTCTGATTTTAAATTATAATCAGTTTGTGGATAATCCATCGTGAAATGGGCAAAAACAGCTAATATACCCAAAACTAATGTACACGACCATGCATACATTGAATAATAACAATATTTTTTACCATCAGTAATACGTAAAAACACATTTCTCGATCTGCAAATACAACAAAATACCAATTTGTTATTGAAATCAGTTCAGGATCCAGACATTGTTTGAAGGGCGCCTTGATGGCTGGCTAGAATCAATTAGAATGTAAACACTTTTGAATACTCACTTGAACGTTTTCCAAATATAGTAACCTAAACTATTGAGCCAGAAGAATGCACCAAGTATACTAATATAACATATGGTTTCTAGAATTCGATTAGATTGGTAACTTATTCATTTTATGGGTGAAAAATTGTATTACCTGTAATAATTCGACTGATGTGACTATCAAAAACTGTTAATAATCGTATTAAATCAGCTGTTTGACTCAATATCAAACAAAGACATAAAGTTGTTACAATATTACCAACTAAATCACGTAATGTTGGCATTATAAAATATATAATTGCTATTGTACATAGACATATTATTGCTATCAGATGTGTTATAGGATTAATAATATTTCTCATCAAAAATTCAGTAGATGTCCAATCTTTCTCTTGATCTGGTGCACATACCCATGCAAATTCACTAATCATATAATCATCAATTTTCTACAAAAAATAGATAAATTTATTTCTAATTATAATAATTAATTATTAAAAATGTTGGGAACCTTTTCTAAACAATATTTCCCGCCAATATAATCATGATAGATTGCATTTCTACCATCACCAATCATTTCAATTTCTAATGAATTCTCTTCACCTGGTATTTTATGATCGAAATAATGTCTTAATACACCATTTGGTAATAAACGTAAACGATCTGTTACATTTTGATTATGATAAATTGGCCATGGTTGTTTTGGACCACAATCTGGGGCACCGGTTACTATACTAATTGTAAAAGAAAAAAATCAATTAAAAAACGATTAGGATAATAATTAGAAAAATAATACACTTACGTATAATTAACTTGAATATTTGCACCACCTTTTTCTGTTGTAAATATTGGTTTCCAAATTGTTTCTTTCGTCTCTTCAATATTTGTACAATAATTACCTAGATAAATTTGATTTTCTTCACAACATTTATTAATACGTATAGAATTTCCAGGTTTTTTAATTAATTCACTTTTAATTGTTATAAAAAGTATTATTAATAGAAAAAGGACGGATTTCATATGTATTATCTGTTTTGTATTATGATTATTGTTGATATTATTGATAACAGCCATTTTTTGAGGTTATGTCATGCAGCTTTCTCTACAACAAAAAATTCTTCAAATTTTTATCAATTCTAATCACCAACCTTGAGAATATTATTTGTTTTCTAATCATTTACCTGTTAATTATCCATTATTTTGTTAAAAATCTGGTCAATTTTATTGTATTATCATACTTTAACCACAAGATTCTTGATAAGTAATTATTGAGATGACTTAAGTAATTTGAGTTTTTATTTAGGAAAAAAATCACCTTTTTTATTAAGAAAGAAATTAAATTGCACGATATATAGTTTTCGATTTGTCATCAAACAATCGTCATCAACACAACCATCATTTTTACCATGATCATGGTAAATATTTCCGTTGAAGTTGGTTGGAATCCCCCCACTTTTGGTTAAGTCTGCTACATACTCACCTTTCCATTTAACAAAACACCTGGTGGTCATTGTTGTCATAACAATATGGTTTAATATTTAATATAAATAAACGGATATGCGTAATTTCCTTGTATGTATGAAAAATACTTAAATCGTAAAACTTATAAATATTGTTAATTGTAATCATTTATTTACAATTTTATTATTGATTAGTGGGGTGGATGTACCATAAAATTGATGAAGCTCAAATTTTGGGGCCCCCAGAAAAAAAGGTCCTCTTTTTTTGGTGTATGTTAAATAAAAAACATATAAGTTTGGGCCCCTCAAACAAGATAAGGTTCAGGCCTCCAAATATATGTAGGTCCGTCACTGGGTTTATCCAACTTCCGATTCTATGTATTTTTGTTCTTTTTTTTTTGAAGAAACACCTAAAAGATTTAACTGGCGCCGAATAAATAATTTTAGTTGAAATTTCTATGAATTTTTGGAAGAATCTGCTAGAAGGTGAACTGTAGGTATAAATATAATTGGAGTTTCGACGTAAAAAAACAGCAAGGTTGGCAATAGAAAATGTTGAGTTCATAGATCTGTTTACCGTAATTATTGTTTTTTTTTAAACCACAAAGGTTTTTTTGAGAAAAAAAACATTCTAAAATTACTATATTAGACTTTAAACTTGTCTTAATGACCTACAGATTATAGTATTTCTGAAATGACTTGGTCGTCTTGACTTTAAAGTAGTTAAAGTGTCACAGTTGGTTGTTAGGAAACTGAAGTCAAAAATATACATTCTTACTAACAATAAGAATTGGTGGGATTTAGAGCTAAGTTATCTACGTGATCATCGTTAACAAGGACTGTTTTGACAGTTAAACAGTATTCTGTTAGCAAGTCTTCGTGGACGGTCTTCTCCGCACCCATTTACAGTTGGACAATTCGGCTAATAGTAGACAACCATACTTACATAATAATAAAAAAACAGATGCGTTTCTTTGCATATTTAAATCTTTAAATTGTGTTCATATTTGATTTAAACGCCCCATTTAGAGCTTATTGCTTCTTTAGTGTCTTTGTGGATGGGGCAAAACAAGTCGATGAGAACTGTTGTTAGAATATCAAAATCCTCATCAATATTCAACACCAGTAGTCAGTAAATGAAAATGACGATGACTTTGCTCTAAATCGAATGATTCATTTTTTTTTTTCGACCATTGGGTACATATGGAAGGAAATACATTGTTCACAAAACAACACGTGTTAAAAATAAATATAATAATTAGCATAACAATATAGTTTCATTGTTTTTGCGAATACACATAATCTTGACTGTTATTTTATTAAAAAAAAAGTACCTACTACCGGAATACGTATAACTTTGCTAATTACTTTATGGAATTGAAAATTAAGAGATTTAATAATTTTCTTATGTTTCATTAAAATTTCCCTTTTCATCTAGTGATGATTAATTGTAAGATATTTTCCAATTTGACTAATATTTAGTAGAAATTTCATAACATTGGTATTTTTTGCTTCTGTAAATTTTTCTTTAGTATTATTTGCCACCTAAATATTACCTGACCGACTTTGGAAAATTCTAAAACAAGTAAACATTTATAGAAAATTAAAATTTCGTGTCCAAATATGTAAAATTCTTACTTATCAGTAATATAACTAATTAGATAATAAATGGAAAGAGGAAATGGAAAAATATTTACCAAAATATGAAAACATTCTAAAAGGAAAATATTTGAAATTTTTGTGTAATAATTTAAACGTAATCAACTTATTGATGAGGAAAAACCAAAATATCTATCAGGCGTGTTCCATATCACGTAGATTTTTGCTTGTTTTTATTAAATATTATATTCGAAATCGATACATACGGATTAAAATTTTCTTAGAATAGATTTAAAATATTTGTTTTATATGTATTTATTTGTTTATTAAACAAAAACCACAGGTGAAATAGTACTAGAAATTGTGAAATTAGCACCTGTTATGACTTTATGACGTTCGTTTTTTCCCCGTTAATCATTTGTTCTGTATTATTTCTAAAATAATCGGAATAGTTGATTGGGGGTGATTGACACAATAACCGCATTAAATTCTTAATAATTTATTTACAATTGTTGATTTAATTATAAATTTATAAAAAGTTATCATTATATTCGAGTACTTAATGAAGTTTTTAATGACTTAAGTTACGTATTTGTTTTAATCTTTTAAAAAATAATAGTAAAGTTGTTATATTTTATCTGCTCCCTCCGATAAACCAAATTCTTCAATAATATCATCACATTCATCGTCAACTAATGTTTTCCATCGATTAGGAAATGATTTTCCACAAATTGTTTTACTAGCTAATCCTCTAATGACTCGTTTTCTAAATACAACAAGTACTAAGAAAATCAGAATACCTTGTAAAGCATTAATAATATCAGTAATCACCCTAGAAATTAATTCAATTTAACAATTTATAATTTGAATAGTTTTTGGTTGTTTTTTTACCAGAAAATATCCATGATAATATGGACGTTTTCTAAAATTCCAGATAGAACTTCAAAAATCCATGTAACACCCATAATAATGAATAATTTCAAACATAATTTCATTCTGTAAATAATTAATAATCAATATTTGAATGGATTTTTTATTTGAGGACGACAAAGAGACAACTAATATTTACCTAAATTTTAAGATTTTAGTGTTTTTCTCTTCACATCGTGTAATATCTTTCCATAATACACCAATTGTCCAACCAAAATAGATAATATTTAAACAAAATAATATTGATATTGGTATATAAAAATAGAAAATCTCTGTTTCTGTAGCTAGAAAAATGTTTCTATATTTAATTAATTATCATTAATTAGTATTGTAATTTAAAATTACATTTAAACCAGCAACGATTCTCTCCAATACCAGGATTGATAAATGATGATAGACCGGCATGATGACCAATTAATAATAAAATAAATAAAACTATTGGTCCACCAATACCAATCATATAATATATCAATTTCCATTTTTGATTCGTCCATTGCGGTTTACTGGAATTTTTAATAATCATTTTTTTTTAATTGTTATTCTAATATTTTAAACAAATAGTCATCTTACACTGCACTTCGCCATATATGGAATGATAAAATATTTAACCAAAAAAATGCATAAAAACTCGAAAAATATATTAAATACGCTGATGTTGTACATAGTGGTTTCTCTATTTGTGGTGATAATTGAACAATTGCTAATATTAAATATGTTATGCCTAAGCCTGATATTGAATGCAATGTGCATATTCCCTAGAAACAATTTAAACAATTAGAATGTACACACAATTTGTTTATGCATTTCTATTATAAGTGCAATTTACTTGCAATAAAAATGCAATTGTTAAGTGGATTTTTTATGAAACATACAATACGTCCCAGCAAAAAGTATTTCAAAATGAAAGTATAAAGGCCGACATAGACGTTGCAACTTATCGTGCATCTTGCTTGAACAGTCGTAAATTGGTGGGCATGGTCAAGCAAGACGGAGTATGGTATGTACTGGCAAACTTGCTTGGCATGAACGAAATCAATCCGACTTTGATTGACAAACACAACAAGTCTTACTTGTTCCGCTACGTACTTTTACAGCCGTTCAAGTAAGACTGTAGATAAGTTAGTGGCCCTAAGAACTGAGTAGGTGTGTTTTTGGTGGGACTTTAGGTATAATCAAAAAATTAGATATAATTACCTGTAAGTCTAATAGATCAGGTAATTGTATATAAACAATTATTGTCAATATGATAAATACAAGTGATATTAATCCTAAAATTGGATATACAGAAAATTTCCATTCAGTGTCATAAGAATCAGGCATACAAACTAAATATGAATCGGTTGATGCATTTTCAAATCTAACTGCACAATATCTAAAAATTATTATTAAAAACAAAAAATTGTAGTAATACCGGGTATTCTATTTGTTTTTTAAAGAAATTAGATAAATGTACTTACTGATTAGGTGTGATAATTGCTTTATTAAAAATTAAATTATCTTGATGATCGACCATAAGACTAATGTCGGTTGTATTATGTAGTAAATATACAAATTCACATGGTTTTTCCGGTTTTGTACCATCACTACATATTTTATTCCGTAAAATATTATCACCTTTACAACAATTTTTACTGGCGTCAACAATATTATTGAATAATAATAACAATAATATAATTGTTGTTATTAATAAATTACTGTTATTCCTTTGTGCTTTCATTGTTCTATTAAAGAAAAATTGACAATTATTATTGCTTTTTATTATGATATTAATTGAATGATTTATATTTTTTTCTAATAGTAGGATTTATTGACGCAATAGGAAATTAGAAATAGTCAAAAAAATTCTGAGAATATTTGTTAAAAATTATATCAATAATTATTCGTGATAAAACAAGGTTTTTTTTTGGATAAGTGCTCTAGGGTGTGTATTCGATTAGTAAATGATTAGTGAAAATGTTAAATGTTAATTATTGTAAAATTATGACGACAATTGTTTTAATTTTTAAGTCAAAAGTTTATCATTTATAATACAGAAATATTATTGGTAATTAATCAGAATTAGTATATAAAACGAAGAGAAAATTCCAAATTTTTCTATACAATATTCGAAAATAATTGCAAATATATGTATGCCTATAACTCACCTCTCAATCACTTAAAGTTCAATTATAAGGAAATTTGAAAATATTCCAAGAATTTTTCGATGATTTCCACAATAATTTTTTTAACCGGAACGATTTATTTATGAATATTAAGTTTTACGATTTTATTGCTTGGTTGTTTAATATTCGCATCATTTACAACTATAAAGGTTATTTGATAAATAAACAAATAAATAAATCGAGTTCAATAGATATGTGTTTATCAGAAATAAAATGGAAAAACAGACCATCCGGATATGTTACAAAAACTGATAAAAATAAAATGTATATTTTTAAAGATGCACCAGTTTACGACATTTTTATATATTAATTAATAAATTCATTATAAAGATTTATTAATTAAATTAATATTAATACAACAAAAAAATTGTTTATTTAAAACACTAGAGAATATTCTTCAAACTCGTCTCACGCTTGTTAAAGTCACACACACCAATTCTACCATGAATGGTAGGAAACTACGTGATGATCTTTTACCATTTATGTTTTTAATAAATAATGATAATGTTCAGAAAATTTGAGCGACCAATAGAAATAGTAATTAATTTCGCATAAGATCCGGTTTCTTTATTGCTTGAAATTTTTTTGTAAAATCTATTTAAACAAATCAATAAAACCAGCGAAAGCAACAACAAAAAAAAGGTTGATGGACAGCTAAATAATTGTATAAAAATAAGGGGAATAAAAAACACATAAAATTCCCCAATATTTTAAACATTCTTCTACAAAATTATAATTTACAATTTCCTTTATGAACTAATTAGTATTTTTAAATATTTATCGATGATGTAATTAGTGATAAATTTTATAATAAATTATAATTTTTTTGGTGTTATTATTATTATTTTTTTCTAGTTGTTGGAAATGTTGAAATTCTATTCAAGATTTGAAATTAACGATGAAACTGGAGATCCATTAACAGATCATGATATGACTGAAATTCATTATTCAAAAATTACATCGTTGCAGGTATTTTTTCCCCCCCAATTTTCTCAGTTTCAGTACAATTTTCCTTTTGTCAATTTTTTTTTAGAAAGCCGCTTTTGCAAAATTTCCCGATCTAAGAAACTTTGCATTGGCTAATGTTGCCAGTGTTGATACACGAAAAACTCTAATGAAACATTTCGGATCGTTAAGGTATTTCTAAATATTTTAGTATAATCTAGAGACAATTTTGGGTACAGTTTTTCTTTTGAATTCCAGTCAAGAAAAATTGAGATTAATTGCAACTTATTTGAATTTGGTGCCACCGCCTGAAGATGAGAAGAATTTCGATTGGTGTCGATTGGATGAGGTTTTCCTAAAAGAACTTTTGGTAAATCATCATTGTTTCCTGATAATTGTGCTCAATATTAAAATAAAAATATTACAGATATCACGACATGAACGTCGAGTTTCTCAACTGGTAGCTTTAAATGAAATGCCTTTATATCCAACTGAAGAAATCATTTGGGATGAGAACGTTGTACCAACAGCATATTTTTCAGGCGATGGATGTCTAGCATTACCGAAATTGAATTTACAGTTTTTAACACTTCACGATTATTTATTAAGGAATTTCAATTTATTCCAATTAGAATCGACATGTAAATTAACAAAATTTTTCAAAATTTCCGATTTTTAATACTTTTTTTCTCGTTTTTTTGTAGATGAAATACGACAAGATATTGAAGATGCAGTTAGTCGATTATGTCCTTGGTATTGTTTTGATGGTTTATTTTTTGAAAATTATATTAATTTTTTTGTTATTGTTTGGTGTGTTTAGGAAAGCTGAAGATGGTAGTGTTTATTGGGGTGGTTGGGCCCGGATGGCTTTACCAATTCTCAATTTTGCTATTGTTGAAGTTTCTAAACCGAATATCGGTGAACAACGACCTAGTCGTGTACGAGCTGATGTTACTGTAAACTTATCAGTAAAATCAGAAATTAAAGGTGAATGGGAGAATTTACGTAAACATGATGCATGTTTTCTGATAACAGTCAAACCACCGAATCCTATCGGTACGTTTTTTTGTCTTCTATTTATTTAAATTTTAAATGGAAATTTTATTATTTAGGTACAAAATATGATTATAAACGACCATTTATTCCACAAGTTGGTTTAGAATGTGTCCGTGGCTGTGAAATTGAAGGTATGCTAGATAGTAATGGACGTGTAATTGAAGATGGCCCAGAACCAAGACCAGTTTTACCGGGTGATCAAAGAACATATCGTGTCTGGTTAGATTGTAATCAATATCGAGATGATATGAATAACATGAATCAAGGTCATGGTGATGTTTATGAAAATTTCAATATTTTAATGCGTCGTAGACCAAAAGAAAATAATTTCAAAGCTGTATTAGAAACAATACGTGAATTAATGAATACAGAATGTGTAGTACCTGATTGGTTACATGATATTATATTGGGATATGGTGATCCTAGTGCTGCACATTATACAAAAATGTCAAATTCAATATCTACAATGGATTTTAATGATACTTTTATCAATATCGAACATTTACAATCATGTTTCACACATTATCAAATACAAATTAAGACTGATGATCCGAAAAAACTTGTACCACCGTTTCGATTAACATTTGAAGATTTGGGTAAAGAGAATGAAGACGAGCAAAAGAATATTGTTATAGTTGAACCGTATATCACACCTAGACGGGGGCCTTATCATTTCAATGAGCCAAAAAAGTAGATCAAATCAAAAAAATTATGTAGAATTTTGTGTTAATTGGAGTTGTTTTTTTCTAGGAATACAATATCGTTTACACCAACACAAGTGGAGGCAATTAAATCAGGAATGCAGCCAGGCTTAACGTTAGTCGTAGGTCCACCAGGTACTGGAAAAACTGATGTTGCTGTACAAATTATATCGAATCTATATCACAATTATCCAAATCAACGTACATTGATTGTAACACATTCAAATCAAGCATTGAATCAATTATTTGAAAAGATTGTAGCATTAGATATAGATGAGAGACATTTGTTACGTTTAGGACATGGTGAAGAAGCATTAGAAACGGAGAAAGATTTCAGTCGTTATGGTCGTGTTAATTATGTCTTAGCAAAACGTTTAGATCTATTAATGGAAGTCCAGAAATTACAAGAATCATTAGATGTTAAAGGTGATGTTGCATATACATGTGAAACAGCTGGTCATTTCTATTTATATCAAATCTTATCAAGATGGGAGAATTATCAAAGTATTGTACGTCCAAAGAATGGTGAACAATGTCAAATTGAACAAATTAAAGATGAATTTCCATTTCATCGTTTCTTCGATAATGTTCAACCATTATTTAAATCGACTAGTATTGAAGAAGATTTAGAAATTGCTGATAGTTGTTTTCGTTATATTGAACATATATTTAATGAATTAGAAGAATTTCGTGCATTTGAATTATTACGTTCCGGTTTAGATCGTTCGAAATATTTATTAGTTAAAGAAGCGAAAATTATTGCAATGACATGTACACATGCTGCATTAAAACGTAAAGAATTAGTTGAAATGGGTTTTAAATATGATAATATTTTAATGGAAGAATCAGCACAAATTTTAGAAATTGAAACTTTTATTCCATTATTATTACAAAATCCACAAGATGGTTTTAATCGTTTGAAACGTTGGATTATGATCGGTGATCATCATCAATTACCACCGGTTATTAAAAATATGGCATTTCAGAAATATTCAAATATGGAACAGAGTCTATTTACACGATTAGTACGATTAGGTGTACCAACGATTGATTTAGATGGACAAGGACGTGCCAGACCTAGGTAATTTTGCTAATTATTTAAATTACTAATTAATTATAATATTTATTTTTGTTTTTTTCTAGTATTTGTGATTTGTATAAATGGCGATATAAAAATTTGGGTAATTTAACACATGTTGAAAATTGGCCAGAATATCAAACTGCAAATGCTGGTTTTATTCATGATTTCCAATTGATTAATGTTGAAAATTTCAATGGTGTTGGGGAAACGGAACCCAGTCCTTATTTTTATCAAGTAAGAATAATTTATAATTACAGCAGAGCTTGATTATTACGACACAACTGATAAAGTCTAAACAGTTTTTGGATCTCTTGGTTGTCGTCATAATCGAGTTGTACTGTATTTCAAATAGGGTGACCAACGTTTCCATGAGTCAACCCGGGACACCAGGGGCGTAGTTATAACGGGGGAGTCAGCCACAGGTTTCTCTTCCCGGGACGCGGGACTTTCGGTGCTTAAACCGGGACAGCCCCGGAAAAATCGGGACAGTTGGTCACCCTAATGTCAAATGATTTGATTGATTTGATTGATTTTTTTTACAGAATTTAGCAGAAGCTGAATATTGTGTTGCTGTTTTTATGTTTATGCGATTAATTGGGTATCCAGCAAATAAAATAACAATCTTAACAACCTATAATGGTCAAAAACATTTAATTAGAGATGTAATCAATACACGATGTGCCAATAATCCCTTAATTGGTAGACCATATAAGGTAAATTTCTTATCACTTATCACTCTAAATACTTGATCGTTTTTCTTTTAAATAAATTCTAGGTAACCACTGTTGATAAGTATCAGGGCCAACAAAATGATTACATTTTATTATCATTGGTGCGAACGAAAGCTGTTGGACATTTAAGGGATGTTCGTCGATTAGTGGTAGCAATGTCCCGTGCCCGTTTAGGTTTATATATCTTTGCTCGTGTATCATTATTTGAGAATTGTTTCGAATTAACACCAGCCTTTGAACAATTAACAAAACGACCAACAAATCTACATTTATTATTAAATGAATGTTATCCAACGAATCGACCGAATCATTATCAACCACAGGATAATGTGATGATTGTTCAAGATATGACACATATGGCAAATTTTGTCTATTCATATTATACGCAACGTGTCAAGCAAATGAACGAATACTATGAGGTAAAATTGTGAAAATTAGTAAATGCTTTTGATAATATAGATAATAATTGTTTAGCAAGTGCAGAAACAGTGGATGAAACCGGGTGATGTAGAAATTAAAAAACATGACCAACTCATCTCATCACATCCGGGTGAAGATCGTGACACGGATAGTGAAGATGAGAATGAAGAAACTGGCCAACAATTACCAGCACCAATACAAGATGAACCGATTGATAATAATGTTGCTTCTATGGATACGAATCAGATTGAATTAGACGGTAATATTGATGAAGAAATGGCAGAGGTTTCGTATAGTGAAGTTCGAGATACTGGTGAAGTAGAAAATGATGAATAATTACAAAACAAATAATTATAAGTTATTAACTATAGGAAGTAAATATGACTTTTTCAATTTTATAAACGTTAATTTGGTAAAATTCGGTCAAGTTACACTATGTCAAATACTGTCATAGCTGAAATAAGTTAGTTTGTACATGAAATTTTCGTGACCCAAAATTCGTCTTTTTTCTATACAGAAATTCCAAGTATGAAATAAATGGTATTTTTATTATTAATGAATATAAGAGAAGGATTAAATTTTCGTATACAAAAGGGAGGAATTGTTTTTGTAAAATTATTATATGGCTTCAAAATTAAGTCCTCGAAATTCTGAAGTAAATGCATTAGGACAGCGTGGTTATTTAATTGGGAAAAAAATTGGACAAGGTTCATATGCAACCGTACATTTAGCTGAATACATTGATAATTCTGTATCGAAACGTTTACGATTGGCTTGTAAAATTTTCGATAAAGAGAAAGCACCACAGGATTTCCTACAAAAATTCTTCCCACGTGAACTAGAAATTTTAACACAAATCGAAAATCCAAATCTTATACAAGTGCACAGTATCCTACAAAGGAGCAGTCGTGTTTTTATTTTTATGAGGTATTAATTGATTGTAATCGAATATATTTTTAATTAATTAATAGATTTATAGATATGCTGATAACGGCGATTTATTAGATTTTATTAAGGAGCATAGTTTTTTGTCTGAACCACAAGCGAAGATTTGGTTCAAACAAATGGTAAATGGTTTACATTATTTACATAGTAAAAATATTGTCCATAGAGATTTGAAATGTGAAAATATCTTAATATCGCGTCGATTCAATGTGAAAATTGCCGATTTTGGTTTTGCACGATATTGTGTTGATAAAGGAAATCGTCGAATTTTAAGTCAAACATATTGTGGTTCAGCTGCTTATGCTGCTCCAGAAGTTGTAAATGGTACACCATATAATCCAAAACTATCCGATGTTTGGTCATTAGGCATTATTTTATTTATTATGATCAATGCTTCTATGCCATTCGATGATGGTAATCTTCGGAAATTGTTGAAAGATCAAATAACAAAACATTGGGTATTTCGATCTGTTGTACGAGATACACTATCGTCTAGTGTTAAATCATTGGTACGACATATATTAGAACCTGATTTGACTTTACGTTATACATTAGATCGGGTTTTGGCACACGATTGGTTGCAAATCAACAAAGACAAAGTATTACCTCTTATTGATAAATTATCATTGTCTTCTACGTCACAAACACCGGGGGTTATACAGAATGGTAAGACGGGGGAAAATGAGTATGGTGATGAAGAACAAACAATTCCGGGAGATTTTAAAAAGCCAGAAAACAGCAAAAAGAAAATCACGACTCGTGTAACTAGTGTTCCAGTAGAACATTAAGACACACGTCTCATTAGTCGTGTTTTCTATTATCATTTAAATTTTATCAGTTAAACTAGAAATTAATGGAGATATTTATTGTTCTGTTGGTGATACTGAAATGAACTATAAATTTTATCAAAATATTCTGTTGTATATTCAACATTTTCGGGCAAGAAATTTATTAAATTAAAATAAAATTTATTTTAATTGAATGAATGGTTTTTCCTACAAAATTTGAATATGGGCTTGTTAGAATATTTACTGTGGAAATAATTATTACAGGCTGCACCGCCTTTAGACTTTTCAGATTACTTTAAAATTCCCGCTTTATGAACAGCGCCATCTTTCCGTTGATGCAAGAACTAGTACTCGAGCGCCATCTAGCCGCCAGTATTGTAACTAGAACATAAAGCGGCACTAGAAAACGGACCGCCATCTAGTTATCGATAGTCCGACTAAAAATTATGTTGGTATTAGTCTAGTGCTTTATTTCTCAATGTTGGTGGTACTGAAATTTCAAATGACAGCGGTCAGTTGTCAACCTTTAAGTTTTCGTTTAAATACAAAATATACAACTTTTTAGAAAAAAATCCATAAATTAAATTGAATTTCATTAAAAGTGATTAATGTTGATGCTTTTGGTTCAGTGAAATACAGAGTTTATTGTCAAAAAATATTTTGAAGGTAAAAGCTCAAATTTTATTTGTCTATTTATTTATTGTTTGTTTTTTCTTTACAGTGGAGCTCTTTGGCCGTTTTCTTATTGGATTAGTAGTAAAATGTTAGATTTTTTTAATTTGGAAAATCGAAAGTTCTTCAAGATGAAACGAAATTATGGTTGTTATATTACAACGATTTTTTAAATTGAACAAAATATATCCACATTAGTTCATGTTACATTGTTTGGAACACATTAAAATAGATAATTTATTCCCAGAAATACATGCTAAGGTAATAAATTACTGAAAACAGTCTTTGTTTAATTTTAAATCATTTGCTTGTAATTTTTGCTGGTGTACGTACAATTAACAAGACATATTTCAACTCATTATACTTGTAATGCATTGTGCATCATAGACAAGGTAGTAATCGTCTTTACAAAATTAATGAAAGTATTAGGGTGGCCAACTTTCAGCTACCAATTTACGGGAGACTTAGTCGCGACAAATTTTGAGCGTTTTTTTGTGGCGGGATGTCACTTCAGCGAATGTTCATGGAATGGATAATATTAAACAAAACAATTATTTTCATTGTATAATGTATATAAATTTACAAATTTTTATGTTTCTTACGACCTAACCTATATGTATTTGCCCACTTATGCTGCAGACGTAAGAATTTTTTCATCTTCTTGTACAAATTTCAAAAACACTACAACTATAGTCATCTCAATTAATAATAACGGCAGTTTATATCGAAATGTATTTGGCGGGAATAATATATAATTTAAATTTCGCGATCTTGATTGTTAATAAAATATACGGGAGAAATTGAAGTTCAATACGGGAGCCGGGAGGATCCAAAAAAATGAGCTGAAATACGGGAGTTCCCGGGAAATACGGGAGAGTTGGTCACCCTAGAAAGTATATATAAAAGTAATTTAAGTTACGCTAATTATATTAGAATAATCAGATTTTTAATTGATTCTTTGTTACAGATATGTCGGCTTGAAGAAAGCCTCGGACGCTCCAAGGACTACCTGTAAGAGAAACTCTCACTAATGCACCGTTAGAATGCTGCTTGAAGTGTGGAATGGTTTCTATTTAAAATCAGAAGATGATAATTGATTTTATTATTGTTTAAATGCTATCAGCTGCACTGTATTTGGCAATTATTCAATTTAATAAAGCAATCAAGAAGTTATTGGGAGTTTTGTTTATTTGATCCTTCAAGATGTGTATCTAGAGGTAAAATTATTCCACAAGTACATATCTAGAAAATTGCGCACTAGACCAAAACACGTCCGACCAGTCCACTTGCAAATTTTCAGGGGTGTTAGTTTTTATCAAAGGCGTTCGTTAAGTAAGTGTATTCGTTTTCAGCTGTAGGGTGATTTTATTCTTAACAAACAGCAAATGCTACGCCACTGATCTCAAATGTGACGTCACTCTTGGCGCAGCTTTTAGTCACGTGACATGTACTTTTGAAATGATTTTTAGTCTAAATGAATATGAGAAGAAAACGACTCTCGTTTCTAACAGTGGAATAATTTAGAGAAGACTGTATCTTCCATTAGGGTCGCAGAGGGTAGTAGGAGGCAATGGGATAGTGAACAATTCGAATCCTAATTGCTCAAAAAGGGTTCAAATTTGTCGCCAAGTACCTCCTCAAACAGCCCCTAATAATTCCTATAATCCTGATACAACACCTAAATTTCACGGAAAATTGTTTAAAATTTTCGATTTTGTATCGGGATCACATGAGTGACAGGAGGTATTCAGAGGAGATATTAGGAGTAGATATTTGGCGGGAAATTTGAATTTATCACAGGAGGTATAAGGAGTAGATATTTGGCGGGAAATTTGAATTTTTACTCCTAATACCTCCTGTCACTCATCTAATCCTGATACAAAATTCAATTTTTACGAGAAAATTGTCTAGAATTTTAAATTTTTGCGAAAAATTCACTAAAATTTCCAATTTTGTATCAGGATCACATGAGTGACAGGAGGTATTCGGAGGAGGTATTAGGAGTAGATATTTGGCGGGAAATTTGAATTTTTACTCCTAATACCCCCTGTTACTTATGTGATCCTGATAGAATATCTGATTTTTGACGAAAAATTGTCTAAAATATTGAATTTTTACGAAAAATTGGCTGAAATTTTCGATTTTCTATCAGGATCACATGAGTGACAGGAGGTATTAGGAGTAAATAATTGGCGGGAAATTTGAATTTTTCACAGGAGGTATTAGGAGTAGATATTTGGCGGGAAATTTGAATTTTTACTCCGAATACCTCCTGTCACTCATGTGATCCTGACACAAAATCGAAAATTTTAGACAATTTTCGGTAAAATTTAGGTGTTGTGTCAAGATAATAGGGTGTATTAGAAGCTGTTTGAAGGGGTACTTGGGGACAATTTTAGACATTTTTCAAGCAATTAGAATTCGAATTCTTCCCTCTCCCATTACGTCCCACTACCCTCTGCGAGCCGAATAGAAAATTCGCCCTTCTTTAATTTATTCAACTATTCAAAACTAGAGTCGTTTGGCTTCTTGTATTCATTTACATACACATTCTAAAGGGCAAAAATAAACAAAACTCCCAATAATTGATTGATTACTCTATTAAATGAAAAACAATTTCCAAATACAGTGCAGTTGCTAACATGTAAACAATAATAAAATCAATTATCATCCTCTTCTGATTCTATCATAAATAGAAATCATTCCACACTTGAAGCAGCAACATTCTGATCGTACATTATACATTAGTGAGAGTTTCTATAGCAGGTAGCCATTGGAGGGTCTTCTGCGCTTTCTTCAAGCCGATATATCTGTAACAAAGAATTGATTAAAAAATTGTTTGTCCTAATAAATTTACCGTAACTAAAATTACCTTTATAAATGTTTTGTATAAAGTCTACATCTTCATAATTTTATGAAGACGATCATATTGTCCATAGACATAATGCACAATACAAGAAAGTTGAAATTCATCTCGGTAATTGTTGCAAAACGACTGCAAAAATTAAAAGCAAATAAGTTAAAACTAAAAAAACACATGTTTTCATTACGCCTACCTTAGAATGTATTTTTCCTTGTAATAAATTATCTATATGAATGTGTTCCAAACAGTAACATGTAACCATATTTTCGTTTCATTTTAAATTTAGGCAATTCAGTATTTTTCTATTAAAAACAAACTGTTTTCTCCAATGAGGACTCACTTTTTATATTTTATTAGACAAACTTCAATGAGAAGAAGCCAAAAACTTCTTCCTACAAAGAAAAAACATTATATAAATATAAACCAACAAATCCACAAATAAATGTAAAATGAAGCTTTTTCGTTTAAAAACGTTTTAATTAAGTCTTGCCATTTAATTCCGCAGCCGTTTATATATTTTCCAATTTTCTACTGATTTTTTTACTTTCTATGTATATACCGGTTGTTGACAAGCTTCTAGGTACATAGGTGACAAGAGGCCGGGGCGGGAGTGAGAACACTTTATATAGATTTTGTATAAGGGCAACAGAGACAAAAATTGGTTTGTTTAGGTAGAAGTTAACCTGCTCTGGACAATGAAGAAGCCCCCTCCCATCACGTTGTACATTTTTGTCACTGTTGCCCTTGTACAAAATCTCTATAAAGTGTTCTCACTCCCGCCCCAGCCTCTTTTCGCCTATGTACCTAGAACCCTACCAACAACCGGTATGATCAATAACAACTCTAATAATCGTTACTACTACCAGATCGTAAATATTCTGACAATAATTGAATTTTTTAAGTTTTGTATATTCTTTTCATTATAACCTAATAGTTGATCTCGTTTGAGTGAGAAACAATTATACTACTAGCCCTCCTCAACTAGAAAAAAATTATCACTTCTTTCAACATTTTTTGATACGTTTATGTTAGATAGATCAAATAATAATTGTCAATTACTAATTAATAGCTGTACTTAAAATTCCCTTCATAGTTTTTGGATAAATACTGCTTTTCCAACTGTTCAAGATTTCTTATTGTCATGCTGTATTCTTGCCATTAAAATACTGATTTACCAGATGAATTGATACAAACCTATTTCAGTACGAATCTGAATGAATTACCAAGATTTTCAACTACTACTATCACCGCTATAATTCCTACGTGTGCTGTTTTGTTCGAAAGAATAAATTCACACTTACATCTTGTATTTCGTTTGAAAATTTCCCATGAGTTGACAGTTTTTCCTCCATTCCCTAATCATTTACATTCGTTCCACACATTACCTGCACAAAAAACATATAAATCAAACATAATACAGAAACATTGTTTTTGATTTACAAAGAGGGCTCCAATTCACGGTAAATCTAAACTTAATGTATTATATAATAATATAATTACCCAAGAGAGCATTCCTTCGAGTACATTCTCTAGTTTAGTAGGAAATAGTGTTACATGAATTATCGTTGATTCATTTTGCTGATTTTGAAGTAATCGTTGGCTACAAACAGTATTCATATTCATCTCCATAAGACCAATGTATGATATAACCATAACTTCCAGATTGAAAAAAAGTCGATAGTTTACTGCTTCAGATAAGTAGCTAGCTTTCTTTAATGGGAAATAAAATTCGACCAGAGAAGATCTAAAAGATTGCCTGCAAAGAAAGAAACAACATAAACCAACAGAAAACGATCGTCAATTTGTATAAAATAAATAGGTGAATTATTAACCTTTTACATTTAAAAATATCTCTCGATAATAAACTCTGTGTTTCATTAAACCGAAAACATCAACATTATTCCGTTTCAATAAAATTTAATTAAAAAAAAAGCTGTACATCATACTCCAATAAAAAAATTTGACAACTAACTGACAGTTAACATTTGAAATTCCAGTGCTACCAACATTAATAATAAAGCACTAGACAATTACCAACACTGTAATTAGTACCACTACTGGCTAGTAGATGGCGCCACAATTATTCCTAGTTCTGACATTAGTGGAAAGATGGCACTATTATATCAAGGCCACCAACCTAATCTGTCAGTTTATATTCAGCACAACTGTCAGTTTGACAGTTCCATAAGTGTAAGTGTTGGTTGTAACGAAATTTGTTAATTGTTTTCGATTTTAATTAAAATTTTATTGAAAATGGAGGTTTATTACAACAATAAAATCATATTTAACGCTAATAATCATATATCACAATCTGATTTTAATGCATTAATTGCAAATCATTTGGTAAGTTTAATGTTCAAACAATCAAATTTATCTAACTGTAAACAACAACCATTTGTTCTAGAAATTACTACCTGGTGATTATTATTTACTTCAAAATGGTAAACGAATCACTTCTCTGGATAATAATAATGGTAAAATTGAGATTATACCACGTTTACTGGGTGGTAAAGGTGGTTTTGGTTCAATGTTACGTGCTATCGGGGCACAAATTGAAAAAACCACAAATCGTGAAGCATGTCGTGATTTAAGTGGTCGTCGTTTACGTGATATTAATGAGGAGAAACGTTTAAAAACATGGATTGCACAACAGGCAGAACGTGAGAAGGAAATAGCTGAACGTAAACAGAAAAAATTGGAACGATTATGTGAACAACCAAAACATGAATTTAAAGATGAAACATACGATAAATTACGATCAATATTACCGGAAAAAGTTGAAGATGCTGTTGTACAAGGATTGAAAGCATCATGTAGTACAGCTGATGATCGTAAACGAAAAGCTGAAAGTAGTCAAAATACAGTAGCAAAGAAAAAGAAGAAGAAATTATGGTTTGATGAAGAAGAATTGAGTACGTCCGATGATGACGATGATAGTGATAAGGATAATGATGATAGCAAAGACACAAAAAACGACACTAACGACGGAGAAGAAGTAAAACCCGGACAAACAAACATAGACAGTAAAAATGAAGACCCTGAAAATAAAGACGAAGTAAAAACATAACACTATAAACCTTATTGTAAATCAAAACATTTTGTCTCATAGGTTTTAAGAATTTTATAGTAAATACCGGTAATTCTATCAATTTAAATTGCATGTCAGGAACCGTGGCGGATCTACTATGAAGCTAAAGAAGCTTAAGCTTGTACAGTTACGGGCACATAAAAGAGAAGGTCTTTTGGGCAAGAAATACTAGTATTTTCGTTCGTCTGAGTCAGGCTTTTTATCTTTTTAGAGTAGGAAGATGGAAAGATGGAATATCTCTCCTACTAGATTGGCCAGATTCTGGTCTGTGAAGCTTAAGTTGTCTTGTGGAGACCACCCTCGGCAACCTGATTTACACAGGTCCACGAAAAGCGTTCTCTTTTATGTTCACGTAACTATACCCTGGCTAAAAGGTGCCACCCCCCACCCCCCCCTAAAGCTGATGTTTGGGCTCCCAACTATCTGGGTCCGCCACTGGTCATTAAGTATTATTTCTCATTTTACCTACACTTGTGTTCTGTTTAATTAAATCTAATTATAAAATAAATTACAGACATAAAAGTCATTTTTCGTTTTATTGTTTCAATTATATACACCTTTTATGACACATCCCACTGAATGGTTCATATTCTTTAATTGGTATAACAATATGATAACATTCTTGAGCAATTTTGATACCAACCAGAAACATTATTAAACTTTTTATAGTTTTCAAATGGAATTTATTGTTATAAATTTGTTGCAAAATTTTAATAATACTGTTATTAATATTATTCTCTTGATTTGTATTATGATCTGGTTGCATTTCGTTAATATCAGACATTATTTTTATTTGATATGTGGGATCTTTTTATTAGTTCTATTCATGTAAAAATTTCAATAACGTCAAATTATGTCATAACATTCTAGTATGATACTTAACTAAATTTTATCTTCGTTTAAAACTGATTTTTGAAAAAAAAAGGTTTTCTTTAGGACTTAGGAGGTTTTTTTTGCACAACTTATTTGTCTTCCATTAAAATTCCGCAATTGAAACGCAATTAAACTGATTTATTTGTTGATGACAAAATAAATATTAATTAACATCAAACCGCCTCTACAACCTTCATAATCAGTGTTTTCTCACTATTATGGCTAATTAAAAAATTATATAGGATTCTTTCAATATAATTCAATTCAATCAACTATTATAAGAAAGAATAAAAAGAATCTGGTAA
>JAZBHA010000003.1:80746-91479 GCA_037464855.1 Iselma pallidipennis
GATAAAGAACGGCCTCCACTCAGTTACTAGCAAGATATACAGGTGATTAGATGGAGTCTAGATTTTTAAAATTCATTACGTGTTTTTATTTTTTCATTAATTCATTTAATAATGTAGACCCTAGTAAGTATCTTTTTTAACTACCCGCTTTATTGTTTTAAGCATCAATAAGATCTAGCGAAATGCTAATGAAGCTACAGCTTCAAGGCACTCAATTAAAAAGGGTCCTCTGAAACATTAGCTTGATAGTATAATCCAACGTTGTCTGTGTCCCTTACTAAGGGGATCCATCAAAGTATACAGACAATAGTCTCCCAAATACCCGATTCCGTTACTAATAATAACAATTTTTCAATAGTACCAACTCACAAATGGCAATTATTCAATGCATACCAATGTGGTATAAGTAACTCTGACAGAATCATCGGTGGAAAAATTGCTGCTTTAGGACAGTTCCCATGGATAGCCCGTTTAGGCTATGATAATATATTATTTCCGAGTTACCGATGTGGTGGTTCATTAATTACTAAAAATTATGTATTAACAGCAGCTCATTGTGTAGCTTATTTACCACGACATTCGGTTGTGTAAGAATTCAAACATTTTAATTAAATTTTGGTTATATATTTTTTAATTCATTTCTGAATTCAGTGTTACGATAAGATTAGGGGAACATTTTACGGATCGAGAAACAGATTGTGAAAACGGTGTATGTGCACCACCACCACAAGATTTCTATCCAAAACGAATAATACCACATGAAAATTATGATAAAGCTAGCCATATAAATGATATAGCGTTGATTCAATTGGACCGTAATGCACAATTCACCGGTAATTATTAAATTATCAACCACAAATATTGATATTTATACAAAAATTTTGTTGTTCTAGATTTCGTCTTTCCAATTTGTTTACCATACAATGATTTACTTCGATCAAATCTAAATGATCGATCATTAGAAGTAGCAGGTTGGGGTTTTACTGATGCCAATATATTTAGGATGAGTACACAATTGAATGTTGTAAAAATTAAAGCTTTACCGTTACGGAAATGTAAGAAAACATATCATCATCTACCGATCAATGATGGACAACTTTGTGCTGGTGGTGAAGTTGGTAAAGATTCATGTGCTGGTGATTCCGGTGGTCCATTAATGAGAACTGAAGCTTATCAAGGACCACCCAGATATTTTCTAATGGGTATTGTATCGTTTGGAGATGTTGAGTGTGGCAGTAATATACCAGCTGTTTATACTGATGTCCGATATTATCTCGACTGGATTTTACAAAATATAAGACATTAATTGTTAAATTGGAAAACAATAAATAAATAAACAAATGGATGAATAAATTCCGTGACAGTTTACTCTATTCTGATTAATAAAGAGGCGTAAAATCATTTTTTTTTTGTTTTTCCAACATCAAAACTACAAATTCTATTAAATTCAATCAACTGAAAATTGTTATAGCAGAAAGTCTTTTGATTGCTTTTTTTTAATTCAAATTACATTTCATTTATGTTTTTTTTCTTAAACTTCTTATTAAAACACTGAATAATTGAGAAGTTTAAATTTAAGAGTATCTGAACATAGAGTTTTCAATTCTTAAGTTTGGCATACAAACACGTTTTCTTGCGGCTTGCGGATTAAATTGTAATTAACTTTTGTTTATGTAAAATGAAAAAACTACCTTTTTTTGTTTGTCAAACGATTTCATTATTCTTGAATTTCCTTAGAATGTTCTATTTTCATATCAAAAGAAAATTTTTATTAGCCTAAAATTTTTAGTAGTTACTGGTCGTATGTTACCGGCTCGGTAAATCCATGGATTGATCGACCCAGTATACTTGGATTCTCATGGGGGGTTCCATTTATGCTTTATTTTGATTAATTAAAAAAAAAGCTACTGGCAATACTACTTATTTATTCTTAAAATAAATAGGATGGCTGTTGTGTAGTTGTTTAGGTATAGAAATGCTTGAAAAACCTATAACAGAAGCAGGGCCGGCACTCCGGTCCTTGTCGCCCTTATGCAAGAATTTATATGGCGCCCTAGAATTATTGCCATTATAATGTTTAGCATTATTAAATGCATGTTAATTTAATATTTAATTGTTAGCCTACTTTTCCGTCCGAGGTGCCCTTACCATCGGCGCCACTTGATATCAAGCGCCCCCATGCACAGCATCACCTACTTACTGCGTTCCACCGGCCCTGAATAGAAGGGTCGACCACTTAAACTTACGTGATATACCTACATAATCAAGCTATGCTACTGTCCTGTTCTAGAAAAAAAGCGCAAGAAGATTGAGGCAGAATGCTAGATTTGAACGATATTTTGAGGGCAAAATGGGCAAAAACATGAAATACTTCCGATCTCAAACGATTTTCAAATAAAAAACGCAAGAAAATTTGACAGAATGCTAGATTTCAACAATATTTTGTCCCTAAAATGGAGGAAAAACATGGAATACTGTCGATTTTAGACTGGCCCTCAACCATACCGGACCGGTAAATTTACTGGACAGTCTTATGGCCAGTCCGCCCCTGGTTACTTCTGAAAAACAGTAAACTACTTTATGTTCTGATAAAAAAAATGTCATTGTTCAAATTTTGAACAATATCTATAACAACGATAATTACATAAAAGAAATTTTTCCTGGTAGTCTTCTAGAAATATTTTTTATTGTTAGTTGAATGTTTTATGACAATTTTGACAGGGCCGGACTAGATATGGGGGACAGCAGGAGATTTCTCCCGGGGTCAACTTGCGTATTGGGACCACCGATAGTCTTTTAAACTTGTCTATGATATAGAATGACCTGTGATCTGAAATGAAAACTCTTTTCCGAATGTTGCTAGGTCGACTCCTGACCATGTGGTTCCTTTGCTGGTTGTGAATCTCAACAGAGAAATTTGTAAATGCAGCGCTCGCCGATTATTATAACCACGGATAATGTTATTATAATGAGTCGGTCCCAAAACTATATAAATTTAGGTAAATTTAATCCGGCTATTGTTATCAATTTTGGGAACAAAAGACGCGAATTCTTATCAAATTCGTGTCAAATGAACCTTTTTTTGAAACTTACATACTTTTAATCGAAGCAATGTGCGATTTCTTTAATTTAGTTTTGTGATCTGTTCGTTATAATTGTTTGTAATAAATTGAGTTCAATATGTACAATTTTTTATCCACCATCTAATGTTATCAGCCGGTTATTGTTATTGAAAAGTAAAGGTCCCAATGTGATTATAATAAGCGGCAATCACTGTACTAGTTATAGTATTTCCTCCGAGGACAAACTAAGCCAGTCCATTCCTGGATTTTGATTTCAATATGCTATAAGGATTGTTAAAAATCGCGTTTTTGTCTCATCCTGACACTACAACTGATAAGCAGTTGATTTTCGAAATATAGAAACAAAAATTAGTCAAAGGTTAACACTTAATGATATTTTTTTATAAATTCATTTGTATTCATATTGAAAACATAATTTTTTTATCAGTCTCTTATTGTTTATCAAAATATGCGTCGTGAACTCTAATTTAACTGAAAAAATCCGGGAAATACGAAACGAATTCGGGGAAAACAGCGCCGAGCCCATAGGTGAGGCGGCGAGTCTCAGGCGCCGGATGGAAATAAGTGCCAAAATGAGACATGTGAAAGGCACAAAACTCTAAAACACGGTGTTTTTGACTGGCACGGCCCTTGGAGGGAATGTGAAATTGGGGAAAATCTAACAATCTCTGTATGTGCAGTAGTGCAGAACCTAAGAAAATAGGATTTTAATGTAACTCTGTTTACCTACATACCTATATATAAGTACTTCCGCATTTTTCGCTATTTAATGTTTTTCGTCCTTTATTTAAAATTTCATTCCACTTGCCACAAGATTTATTAAAATTTTCATTTTCCTAGAAAAATAATTTTTTGTAAATGTCGGTTTTAACCGATTTTCATTAAACATTCCCAAGTATAGTGGAAATTCCAACCGAAGTAACATAGAAAAAGACACCGATGGACGGTTATTATACATACATTCGTTTATGACGTAAGTTATTTTAAATTTAAATCAGTTGCAAAAGACTAATTATAATTATTATTTTTTAAATACGGACATATATTTCTGCAATGTTATGATAAATTTTATATAAATAAATGACGTTATTTATAAATATAATTTCTACTGTAAATACCCAGTCTTTAATTTAATATTAACAGAATCAGTGGAATTCCCAAGGCAGACAAGATAATCTTTATAGAATATCCATTTTATTTGGAATCGTACACCGGTCATCATCATCATCATCCTCATATACTATAATATTCTTGAAAATAATTAATTAATACAAAAAACAAGATTGTGTTTTTTTTGTGTGTGTGTGTGTGTGTGTGTGTGCCTTTTTGTTGTTGTTAATTGATGTGTTAAATTACATCCATCCATATGTGTATTGTGTAGTTAGTTATACGAAGAGTTGAGTTATATAAGAATATCTTAAAAATTATGAGTGATATTGCTAAATTTTTACCAATTTTAATTATAATTGGTTTAATTGCAACAGTTCTAAAAAGTACTAATGCTGGTATGTTGTTTGACGAATATAATTTTAGATAATTTTCTAAATAACCTTGTAATAATAGCCTTGTCAAGAAGTAATTTTACTGAATTGTGTTGTCTTTTTCTTCACATATTATAAAATTTAAAGAAAACAATGCAATCAATAGAAATTTTTTCTTAAAATTTAATCAATATTTATTAAATGTTACTGATAACATAGCGATAGCACCATAAAATGAGTTTCAATAATACTATATACTAACATTTTGTAAATCAAATTTAATTAAAAATTATTAAAATCATAACGATTTTCCTAAATATTGGACTATTCTTTTAAATTTTCAGCTGATGCCTGTGTAACACCCAATAATCAATTAGGCGAATGCATACCGTTGAATGAGTGTCAAGTTTTAAATGCAATTTTATTGAATAAACCAACTAATAGTGACATAGAATTCTTAAGGAGATCACAATGTGGTTTTCAAGGAACTCTACCAAAAGTCTGTTGTCCAAATCAATCAATACCACCACCATCAACAACAACAACAAGAGCACCACATATTGCTTCATCAATTAGTCGTAAACTATAAAACAGTTCTTTTTAATTTAATAATTAAAAAAAATAACATTTTTAGCTAATAGTCCTACAATATCAGGCAGTCCCTTATTACCGCCCAACAACAAATGTGGCTTAGATTCAAGTGGAAACTCAGATCGAATTGTGGGTGGTGAAGTCACAGATCTAGATGAATTTCCATGGATGGCACTTATTGAATATGAAAAACGTACGTATTTACGATGTTCTTTATAAATGAAAATGTAATTGATTTTTTTCAATTAATTTCTAGCAACCGGTCAACGTGGCTTTTACTGTGGAGGTGTTCTAATCAGTGAACGTTATGTTCTAACAGCTGCTCATTGTTTAAAAGGCAAAGATTTACCACGAAATTGGAAACTGTAAACAATCTATAAATTACTTTTTTTTTTAAATAAAATCCTATGTATATATAAAAATATGTTTTAGTGTGAGTGTTCGTTTAGGAGAATACAATACTGAGACATCTGAAGATTGTATTAAATATGGAGAAGACAGTCAACGTTGTGCTCCACCACCAATTGACATTAATGTACGAGAAAGGATTGCTCACGAACAATATGATCCTTTTGATACAAATCAAGTTAATGATATTGCCTTATTGAGATTAGCCAGAAAAGTTCCTTTTTCAGGTAAAACACACACAAAAAAAATCACAAAAAATGGATTAGAATTATTTTCCTTTTTTTAGATTTTATTCAGCCAATTTGTTTACCCCTTCAAAACAACAATCAATTGGGTGTCAATTTAAATGTAGCTGGTTGGGGTAAGACTGAAGTACGTTCAGAAAGTCCAATTAAATTGAAACTTCAAGTTAATGAAGTAAACATTAATAATTGTGGTACTGTTTATCGTACGGCTGGTGTTAATTTAAGTGATCGTCAATTATGTGCTGGCGGTGAAAAAGGTAAAGATTCATGTCGTGGTGATAGTGGTGGTCCACTAATGGCACTTAGAAGTAGTAAAAATGGTACACAATGGTATGCTGTTGGTGTTGTATCATTTGGACCATCACCGTGTGGTATGGAAGGATGGCCCGGTGTTTATACAAGAGTTGGCAAATATGTTGAATGGATTATTAGTAAATTAAAGCCGTAAATTTTATATATACAGTTTTATATTTTACCTTTATATTAATAAAAAATTTTCATGACAACGTATCGGCTTTTTAAATTAAATTAAATTTAACTGACTATATTCAACAATTCGTTTTCAAGTCGTTCTCCTTCCAGAGCATTTTTATTTGAGAGCTAGCTATGTCCTGAGACGAAACTTATGAATCTTTGAAGTTTTTTACATTTTGTTGTTCTTTAATGCAAAGTATTCTCAAGAACCTCATAAAATTGGATACAATTTCCTTTTTAAGTCATGTCCTACAATTTACTGGATTAAAAATAACAACCTATGCTATTTTAAAAAAGAAAGTGAGATATTGAAAATGTTATAAATGTAATTAAATAAAGTATCAGAGTGATAATAAAAATTTTATATTTCCATAAATAAATTTTCTATGGGAAAATTATTCAAAAATTAACATTTTTATTGTAGTTCAAAGGCGATAAGGATTATCTCACAATTGATTGCATACATATTTTTGTCATTTTAGGAACGTACATTTTTGGAGGTATAGTCAATGGAAAAATATTGTGAATATCAGCTTATTGACTTTTAAAAGTTAAATTACTTTATGGCTGGACCCAACAATTACCTGTGTCTCCGTCCCTTTTCTAACATTACCTGCACTTCGGGACAGATTTCTCTCTCTCTCTCTGTGCATCTGTTTGAGATTGTAAATCAAAATTGTCTGTTGTGGTTGATGTAGTAGGCACACTCTATTGTTGGGTCCAGCCATAAAGTAATTTAACTTTTAAAAGTCAACAAGGTGATATTCACAATATTTTTCCCTTGATTATATTTTCAATTTTTATTGCATTCGATTATTTTGTAGCTATACCAATACTGTCTCGATCGTCATTACACATTTTCAGTTTGGGAAAATTGATTGCTTTTCTAGATTAAATATATCCTGTAAAACCTGTCTTTAGTGGACACTTTACTGAGTGGCAACTCGTCTTCAGAGGAAAATTTTTCCAGTTCCTCAACATTCCAGTGAAGACAGGTTTGATTGTATGAAAAGCAATTATACAAAACTGAAAAATATGACTTAAATCCATATAACTATGTAAACTTTAATTAATTAATTCGAACAATTTTGTTATATATGTCACTCCTATCAGCTAATTGTAAGATCGACAACTAGTAAATTCATAGATAAAATACACAATTCTGATATTGAAGATCTATCTTTCTTAAGTAACTTTCAATTTCAGTAATTAAATTTACATAATCACCCCATTTGAATTTAATTACAATTCTTTAGAGAAAATTGTTTGGGAGATCGTACGAGTATACGTTCCTCGTATTAATCGACAAAAGTCACACAAACTATGCTACTAAATATACAAACATAAATATATATGGTTACCTAAATTACCACAAGACTTGTCTTTCAAATTAAAGAAAATTGTATCGTACGCCTGTCCAGTCATTTGATCGGATTAAATTCAATTTCTTACCACTTGTCACCTTCGAATCCAATCAAAATTTAATTGGATCATTCCAAATATTTCTCGATCAAATATTCGAATATTAATAAAATTCAAAAAAAAGAAGTACGAATTAATTAATCTACATATGTATGACGGGAAAGAAGATGTACTTTCTTATAGATAGATATTAAAACAGAAATCAATTTCTAACAAACTTAGAGATCTGTTTACAACCCACATTCCAATTAAATTGAAAAACTATCGAATTCGGAATGATAGAAATTATAATAAAAAAAAAGATCAGGAGATTCTTGTCTATCGCCTAAATACGATCTCCCGATCAAAATGATCAAGTTTTACTAACTAGCTACTGGTTTTGCATATTTTTTATTAATTTATTTTTTTGCTTTGCCACAACGACCAATCAGATTTTGTCCGTTTGCCTTGAACTACATCTACTTACTTGTTAGTTTAACAAATTAAATAACAGAAATTACTTTTAATTTGACATGTCTAGAATTCCTAGTTGTTATAAAAATTGATTGGTCTGTTGTACTATACTACTAATTACATGTAGTTTGATGTATATTATATGTATAAGTTGTTGCAAGTTTTGCTTGTTATCTTGTTGTAATCTGATCAAAACTAATCGATATTAATACAAGGGTCAGGATAATTTCACTAATTTTCTAATAGGAATAAATTCTTCAAAAGCCTACAGGAAATCTTGCTGAGAATACGTAGTTATATGAAAATAAATAAATAATTAATTAAAATCTAATAATAGAGGCAATTCAAGTTTAAGCAGGTTTTTTCAGCGATGAATTCCGGATGTTAGATGTGATGAATTCGTTAACATTTAAAAAAGAAAAACGACTCATCAATAATTATTTGCAATAAACAAAGGA
Organism: Iselma pallidipennis; assembly: GCA_037464855.1. Classification (NCBI taxonomy): domain Eukaryota; kingdom Metazoa; phylum Arthropoda; class Insecta; order Coleoptera; family Meloidae; genus Iselma; species Iselma pallidipennis. The sequence goes on from JAZBHA010000003.1 coordinate 89,362, forward strand.
GAGAATTTTTTTTTAATTAATCTTATTAATAATTTCGTTTGCTGAAAATTTCAACACAATTCTGACATAACAAAATGAATGGATTTAGAAAATTTGGCCGAATCTTCATTCAATTTTATTTTATAATATGAAACAATCATTGGAACAAGGTGAAGATTTGTAAATTCGCCGTTAGACACATGTCAACTTTCTTTCTGACAAGGGCAAATCGGTACAGAACCCACTCTAAAACTGGACCTTGATAATTCACATTAATGATTCTAATTGAAATTTAATTGAGAATATATATGTATATAGTGGTGTTGGGTTTAGTTAATAATCCCACCCTAAAAAAATTAAGTGAACGGTAACAACAACAACAACACTAACAACAACAACAACAACCACAACCGGCTCAGAGATGTCTGCATCTGACCAGCAGTCTGCCGTTGATTAAGACTAGAAGAACTATTCGTGTGTTTGTGTATAGATTTAGATGTGTGAATGTGTGTATTAGATATTCGATTTCAATAATTTCATTGCAGTGTTTTTGTTCAAATTTCTTTTCTAATTTAAAATCTATGCGTGTTTGTGACCATGTCGACGGAATTACCTCTGGCGGTGCCACCACCTATCCCGGAGGATTCCTCTAATAACACCCCGGAAACTGAACCGCGAAGATCATCAATTAAACAAATAATTCAACAAGAACATACTGATAGTGAACAAAATTTAAAGAATAATAGTGATGTTGAACAGAAGCAGGCAAGTGGTAGTAACGACGGTGGCGTCGCGACGCCATCTAATCGACCAGTTAACAATAGAACAACTGTTGACGAAGGTCTGGCTGAACGTAGGAAATCTTTTGTGCCTATGTCCAGTATGGAAGAAGAAAATTTAAGGGAACGTCTACATTTAGCCCAATTAAGACAGTGTTCGGAAATTATATTGAACGAACCAAGATATAGCAGAGATACATTCAGAAGATTATTTCACAGGAAAGTAAGTGAATTTTAATTCAATAATTAGTGGATATTTTTAACGAAATTCGAATTTTTAACATCAAGATTTCTTCTGATAAAGCAGAAAATTAAATTTACAACCTTAATTAATTTTTGGGAAAACATAATTTCAACTCAATTACGAATTAATTTTACAGTTTCTAATTAAATTTTATAACGCATAAATTTCCAAATATTGAAATTCGACAAAATCTTAATTGCCTACAAGTTCTTCTCTTTATTTTGAGTCCTACAGAAACAAAAAATTATTACGTCAGGTAGATTTTGCATGTGGACGAATTCTTATAGCACAGCGGGTACCGTTTCTCCCTTTACTCTCACAATTTGATAAATTACATAGATTTTCTGAATAATTTTTTAACTGCCGTAACTATAGATTACAATCAAAAACTGCAACACAATTATTTTCACATCAAATAAAAAAAATCGTTGAACTCTTATAATTTTTTTGGATCATTTAATATAAATGAATTATTTTTAATGTTGAAATTATCGACTGAAATTTCTTCACGATGATAGATTTGATTTATCGTATGTTACAGTTAATTCAGTGATTACCAGGTAAGCAGTTAAACCTGAAAATCTTGAAAACTATTACACAATCTTTGGATTTTACGTAGTTACCTCATTAAATCATTAATTAATTAAAGGATATTGTTTTAAAATAAAAACAGCTAAATGCATACCTAAACGTACACAATTATAGGCGACGACAATTGATTGGAGATGATTGTATAAAATAAAATCGTGTATTTACAATTCACTTTATTTTACATAAAATCTGCACGTTTTTATGAAATTACCAAACAAGATCAGGATGTTTATACAATTGCAATAAAATTTGAATTGTATTTCTATTGTTGTTGTATTTAACGGTTTTTCTTGCGTTCGAATTAGACGATTTAGAAAAATTTGACATTGAATCGAAAATACTTTCCAGTTTATTTTAACTTGTTGTTAAGTTTCAAACAGTGATAAATCCTACAAATTTACACAAAACAGGCATTAAATTGTTTTTAATTCAAAGCATGTTGAAAAATGATTCATTTCTTTTACATATAAATCAACAAAAATAAATGCCGAATTTCTTTCTCATTAATAAAATCGTATGCTTTTC
>JAZBHA010000003.1:91913-109204 GCA_037464855.1 Iselma pallidipennis
AAAAAAACGAGAAGGAAAAAGAGGATGAGGAACTTCAATCTGTAATATATGTAGAAGTTGAAACTATTTACAATACAACATTCAATGTTCAATAAAACATAAATCAAGATTGCTCACCAGCTACATCATCATCTTCATCATGATCATCATCATAAAGTGATCGGATAATATCGATTATTGGCACTTCGACAGTTTCTTCATTATCATTCCAAAGATACAAGTTTTCAATAAGATAATAAAAATTAATTAAAATATCAAAGGGAATAGGTATACGAAAAAAAATCTCCTATAATATATTAATCGATAGATATGTTCATTTCCAACTAGACATTCCAAAGATTTAGTTCACTGTTCGTATAAGAAATCAAGATAAAATCAACTACAGATAAAAACTAATTTAAAGAAATTAAGACAAACGAGATTATAAAAATTATTGTAATTGTTTAATCGTTCAATGTCTAACAAGCGAAAGTTGTTAAATTTTTAACTGATTTCTTCAATTGTCATAATGGATTTGTTATGCTAAAGCTGATTTGATTCCTTTGACATACTGTAGGTGTTCAAACACAATAGACATTATGTTAGGCTAGTAGATTATGTAATACCTAATTGTTTAAATTTCCTCTTTTATAATGTGGCATTTCATTTTCAAGTGTTATTTAGGGAAACTAAGTGTTGACAATTATTAACTAGTATTTACAACAGCATCTGTTTAATGTAAAAGAAGTGAACAACTTCATAGCTTACAGTGTAACATAGTCCACGTTATTGTTGTTGTTGTTGTTAATGTTGTATACTATCCAGTCGTCATTTAATTAACTCAGCTAGAATTCATCCACCTTTACTACTACAATAATAATAATAATAATAATAATAATAATAATGATGATAATAAATAAATGTTTCAAAAGAGTTTCAATATAGGCCACTTGGGGCTTGTTAGAATTTTCTTTATGAGATTTAAATTTAGTCCGGCAGTTATATAATTCCGGTCGGTTTCATTAGAAAACTAATTGTACTACTCAGTAGGAGGTGGAGTATTCTTTGATGGTTCATATACTTAATGATGATTTAACATCCTTTAATATAATGAATATCATCACCTTAAAGTTTGACGTTGTTCTGATTATTTTTAGGCTACCGGTGAACTTAATTATAAATTCAATTCTTATCAAACGTGTATGTTTTAAAATAAACCTTTAGTTAGAAATAAATATGCAAATTTTTTATATATTTTTTTTTACAACAATCACACACAATGATGTCACTCATATTTAAAATTTGTATATAAAGTTGTTTCCAATTTGGTTATATTATAATTTATAATAAAAAAATTCCACAATTCCGAATTTTACGAATAAATTTTTGGGTTAGCACTTTTACGATCTTTTTTAAGGACTTATCAAATTGATGGCCCGCTTTAACAACATATAGTGTGTTTACATAAAATTCACCTACGTATTTTTGTTAATATAGTTTTAACATAGGTTTTCAAAGTTTCAATTTTTTTCAAAATTCGAATTAGCGATTCTTGAATGTAGGTATGTGGGACTAGAGTGAGATTTTATTATCAAATTTCATTTTTATGCTGATTGAAGACAATTAACTTATTATTAAAATAATTATTTGGAACACTGGAACAACAATAAACATAATGTAATTCTAATGAGGATAAAAAAATGGAACGAGCGAAAAAAACAACATAGAATAATGTATTCATTGAAAAATAATTAAGTAGACAGACAATTAACGAAAAATTGATGGATTCTCTTTGAACTTCAAAATAAAGACATTAAACAGCAATCAAAACTGATTAAATATATTTTAGACCAGATTTCAAAGTTTAATGTCCCGCATAATAAAAATTGGCTGATCGCGAAGAAAAGCGTATCATTAAAATGTTGTTTCTTCAATGTTTGCATAGATTTTCCTTACGAAACCTATAATTTATGTCAGTGAATTATTTTACGGTTTTCCTTAAAAATAATAGTTAAATTAATACATTTCCTGATTGTTAAAATATACATACACACAGATACAGTAGCAAGATTTAAATATTTAAATCATTGTCGACGATAATCAAGCAGAGTACGATTCTGATAAATATTTATCTGGCAAGTCTTAAAAATAACTTGAGACACAAATATATACACAGATCAATTGTAAACTATTAAAGGTAGTTTCTTGGAAAATCGTTACAATCCTATAATTGGAATGTACATATAGTGATGACCACGTTACGATTAATTAAAGTTCACTAGATACACACTAATAAGGTATGAACTGTTTTCTTTACTATATACACACACTACCTATAGGTATGTTGATTCTTTTCTTGTTTTTGTTACTTACATAAACCATTTTCAATCTAATTAGAGTATAAGAGTACATTTAGCACCTGGAATCGGTCGACAAAACGAGTTCTTCTTGTCGTTCTATCTACGACATGTTAATTACATCTATGGGGAAACATTTTAAAATACTCTTAAGACCAATTTTATCTTCAGTCTTAAACTATAAAAAAATCCTTATCTGTCTAACATTTTTTTTAATATTCCGTTCTATGTGTGTTGAAATTAATTTTCAACTCTAACTCGATTGTGTGTTGACTGATGTCGACGGTAACTGGAAAGGTATAAATTGTTGAGAGTTAAATGTACCTCCTGTGTCGAATAAAAATACATCACCTTTTGGTGTTATTCAAACAAATTAGAAATAAAATTGATTTGAAAGAAAAACGTTCCGCGCGGTCGGTCACCTACCTGCAATCGTGGTACTTAAAACACAACTAGTTGGATAATAAATTTTTACATTTAACGTTTTCTTCTTTTTCTTTCTTTAATGATGCTATAACAGAATTCCATAGTAGAAAAATTACTAGAACTGTCGCCATTTTATCGTCGAAAGAGAAAAAAAAAACGCGAACTTTATATACATATAATTGTTATTGGTAGTAATAGTGATTGCAGAAAGAAAAAGCACTACCGGTCGTTGCCATTTAATTTCTTAAAGGATTTACAGTTGCAAAATTGGCAAAAACAGATGCAACTCCATTATGTTGAAATTGAAATATTAATTCAATTTTCTATAACAGAATGTTTGGATGTACCTAATGTTTGATAATATCTATGTCCTTCAGGGCCAGACTGGTTTACTTTGGTCCCGGGGAAAAACTTTAAAAGGTTATCGCTGGGCCCCAAAGACTCATTGGCCCCGGGGGAAATCTCCCCATATCCCCCCTGTACAGTCTGGCCCTGATGTGCTTTGAAACTTTTTCTCTTCTTTGACATAGATTAAAGAAAAGTCGTGAGAATGGATGAAGCGTTGGTTTTTCAATTTGATTATGTACATGACAATAGTGTGGAGAGATAATGTAATTTTAATAATGTAACACGTGCCGTCGACTTTGATAGTCTTGAAACATGTTAATAAGACAACTCTACGCTTTCTGACACTTTTCGTTATTAGATCTTCACCGACAATTCGATAAATACTAAAATGATTAAAGTTAATTGCATGGAATGGCATTCAAATGATATTTACACTTAAATATCTACATATATCTAAGAACTTGTCTATCGGTGAAGATAGTTGAAATATAACATGATTTTTATTAAACTACCTTACAAATAAACACTGCACATTCACCTAATAAAATTCCAATTTCACGATCAATTTAATTGATATTTATCTAAATGTTGTGTGCAGGTGGTTAATTTAAAAATTTACTTTTGAAAAAATTTCCTATGTTTGTTATCGATTTCTTGCACAATTCCCTAGTAGTGTTAAATAATTTCTTTCAACTGATTAATCATATCGTGCGATGGAAATTCTTAATAAATCTTACCAAAGGTCATCGATTTAAACACTTAGAAAACCAGTCGAATAACATAAATTATTATCAGCCTACTGTCAAGATGATGTCTTGTCTCTGAAATGAATAGTTGTTGAAAATCGAAAAAATCCTATAGAGAATTTTTTCAGGTTTTTCGGTTTAATCAATTGTCACAATTCATATATATCGTTGTTAGAGCAGAAAAGTCAACGAAAGCGAGAAAAAAAAATTGAGATTATTGAAGTAAAGACGACGGAATTATTACTCTAGCGGTTCTACTAAACGACAAAACGATAAAAATTGCTGTACGAGTAGAATAGGTACGACAAACATAACAGAATCCTAGATAATTGACATTCACAACGTCACTATCAAACAAATGATACTAGTAGCTTGAAGAGGAAGCTATAAAAGTGTGTAAAATTGACGGTTGCAACTGTTGTCTTTTCCTTTCTAGCTTTCTTTTTCGCTTTGTCTTGAATTATAGAGGATAATCTTCTAACATGTAGGATAGGGAGACCGGTTAACGAAATGTAATGACAAGATAAATTTAGTCTACCAAGTCATGAAGATAGGAATCTATCTAAACAACTGTCAGGATCAGTTGAGGCGTTAGTAGAGAAATAATACAAAAAGAAAACATTTTAAATTGTTGATTTTCGAGTTGGTTTTATTTCGATTTTTCGGGATGTTATTTATGTGGCGGTATGCCGTCGTATCGAGAACGTGCATCATTATAATGATCATTCCATTTGGAAACCAATACACAGAGAGAATCAACCAGAACCGATCATTAAGGCCAATGGACTTCCAAATGAGCCGCAATGTTTTCAGAGTTGATTGCAGGTAATGGAGCTTTAGTATTCTGACAGTTGTAACAAGTGTATACGTGATTTGGGATAAGTAAGCGCCAACATTGTTGGAATAATATTTGAGTACATTAGGGCCATTACGCAGAGAACAAAAAAAAGCAACTCAGCTACTTGAATTGATTGAATTGAAACGGAAATAGATGATGATGATAATAATTTTTCTGCAGTAATTTCTATTACTTATGAAATATTCATGTACAAGTCCATTTCGAATTAGTCTCGGATGTTTACATGTAAATAAATTAACACATGCAATCGAATTGAAATGAGAGTTTTTGCATATGAACGAGTTTAATCTGCTGCAGTAACAAATGGATTCTTCATCATATTTCAACGAAATAGAAGGTAATTTCGGTTGTAATGAGGCATTAGTGCAGACACACATCTACCTATTATATACCTATACATGCACACACCTATCTCATAAATTACCAAACGTATCATTGAATTCGTTAAATTTAATTTCTGTTTTGTTATATAGCTTGGAAAAAATGTATTTATACATATATAGGTATTATGTAACAGAATGTTTCCAAATGGTGATTGGTGTTTTTATTTTAACTTGTTTGTAATTGGTCGATCGACAATCACTAATGCAGTTGCCCTTCATAGCGCCCCAATTCGAAAACCCGCCTTACAACACAATCAATGACGCATATATGTAAGATTGGTGATTTTGATTATAGATCATAGCACGAACCCCAAACAATCACATAGGTATAGAAATTGATAGTTTTTCTAGATAATTTTCGTCTGAAATATATTAGTTGAAGATAATTAATTACTTTAAGTTGAAAATTTCTTCATACAGCTTAAGATAACAACAACAAAAAACAACGCTGATTTGATTAGTATATAATTACGCTTCTCGATTACTTAAGAAATTCTTTTGCAGAAATATTCTTTCAGCAATCTGTTATAAATTGTCTGTTGAATATCTTCATCTTATTAGAGTATAATTTCATTCGTTGGATATTGATAGTTTCATTGAAATACTATGATACTTATGTCGTTTTAGTAGAGAATTGCCAGCAATTATACCATTTATGGTTGAATATCGATAAAGTATTAGAATTAAATCGATTTAATTTTACGTTTATTTAATTATTTTCACTCATCTATCTACCAAAGAAAATTATGATTTTCAATTGGAATTTCAGTTAATTACATTCGTACGAAAACTGACATATATGTATCTACACTTATTTTAATCACCCGAAAGTAATGAGGGAAGGATAGCAGTATTGTAATTAACTTTTTCATTTTAAATTTGAAGCTTCTAATTATTACAACAAATTGATGTTTCATCTTCTAACAATCTAACCATATTGATATGGAATTGCTCTGAAAATATAATTATCGGTTATGGTAAGATTTATTGCTCATCTAGTGTCTGACTGGTATCTGTTAAGTCATGTAAAACTACGCCCTCCAATCCAGATTTTATCTAAACATAGGTACATAAACGGCCAATAGACTTTGTAATTGTGTAGATAACACTCTTTTTTAGTGTTAGAACAGTGAATTTACAATTGTATGATTGAATATTAGCAAAATGTGAAGATCTGGCAATTATTTTTTTTTGGTATAAAAACTAAATTGAAAATATTTTGAACTGGATTACGACAATATTAATGTTAAACTATTAAAATAATGTTAGATGAAGATTCAGATTTAGATAGAACAGTGATAAAAAAATTCAATTGACTACATATTTCATAGGCAATGAACTGGAAAATATGTTAATATCACATAATCACCATATAATTTAAATAATATACAAGAAGTTATATCAAAAATGTGTGCAATAAACCAATTAAGGCTACAAAATTATCGAAAATATCATGATTTTAAAATTCATCTCTAATTAATAATTAATTTGTATTGGTCGAAATTGTTTAAAATTTTCATTGATAAAAAAAATGTTGTGGAAAATTTTACATTTATTATGCTATTTATTAAAACTGAATATTAATTACATGTTAAATATTGATAGATTTACTTTCAGTTCGGATACTATAACTGTGTTCTAGATAGTCTACCAGTCCAAAAAAGTTTCAAGAACCATCAACGAAATTTTACCATTAATTTATGATTAATAAACTATGTTCTGGTTTAATTTCAGTTATAATATCACGTGTTTTGATGTCAACCAAAAACAAGAAAGTACTTTATAATGATGTCATCCTGATTACCAATATGCAACTACAAGTAGTTATAGTGTTCTCGAAAATTTTCTCGATATAAATTTTAATGATAACAATCTTTTGCCAACCAAATTTGCTTATTATTATACAGATTTTATATATATTTCACATTATAATTTGCCGGTAATGAGACAATTTAGTGGATTTTATTGCCACCAAACGCCAACAGCTAAATAAAAATGTCACAGAACAACTTGAGTTTTTTGTTTTAATAAAATTACATTTTGCCGATACAACATCAAAGTAATTTCACCAAATTTGGTCCGATTTCAATCTAGTTCACTCTCCTATAGATATTGATTTGAATATTCAAAGACAATTTTTCTCCATCATCATCGTCACTATTATTATTATTACTATCAAATTTCAATACTAATCATTGTAATTAAAATCTAACATAGACAGCAGAATAATTTCCCTTGGAATTTTTTGATAGCACCTTATTATCTATGAATAATTGTTATTTTTTTTCTCTCGTCTGTGTATATCATATTGATGTTTCAGCTGTAGGCGAAATATTTGTGCATCATTATTATAATGTTTCGTGATATAACAATTTTTATAATGTGAAGGAAATGTTGAAATAATTTCAAATTAGTTTTTTTCATATGTTGAAACGAAGCTTTGATGATGTGTACCTATATGAGAAAAATACAGGACAGTTTCCTGTTGAATGTTTCACAGACAAGATAGTTGAAATTTAGATGGTGATGGACTCAGTTTGAAGTCACGCTTTTACTGTTAAATTTGATAATGTGTGTGATCTTTTTTTTTGTATCTAATAATTTAGATACACGTCTATACAGGTTAATATAGTAAAAAAAAAGAAAACACTTCTGACTTCTTTTTTTCGTTAGTCAATTAGTACTTTCTCGAATTACTTGTTAAACTGTAGATGAACCGAGAATAGAGATGAAGCTTCCTGACCACCCATGTTGGCTGGTCGTGCGTTCACTTTTAAACTACTAATCGTAACAGGTCGTCTAACAATACGACCATTAACCATGCCTAAATGGTATTGTTTTGTAACAAAGCTTGTTTTAATTTATCTTCATCATATTTCATTCATTGAAACAATCTAAACATAAAATAGACGAATCTAGATCACATAGAAGTAGTTAAGATTTGTTGTTAATGGCCACTAGAGTAGATGTATGTTGGTTTGTGTGTGTGTGTGTGAGAACTGCACTCGTATCCTAGCCTGGGAAAGGATTGTGCAAGACAAGTCGACAGTTTTATTGATGATGCGGGACCTAAAAGACATTTCAGGCCGCTGGCACACTAGTTAGAATTCACCATTCATTAAAATTTCGTTTAATTGTGTATTTACAAATCTCACGATATTATACGAAAAAATATATATATATTTTGCCACAAGGATGATTTCACAGACCATTTTCCGACTATGCAAGTTTTTGTATTTAAGAACATTGCTGAAACCACAATGTCATGTCATTCATATGTCTATAAATCAGCAATGACCATATTTGCACAGTTTTTCTTTACAATTATAGTTTTGTTACTTGAATATCAAATACTATACGTAGGTCGGTATATGTAATTATAAGCCAAAATTGGCAAAAATACAAGACTTCTTAATTGATTATCGGTTATGATATGATTATTAAAAAGTTGCTCCTCAATAAAGGTAAAAGTTTAAGAAGTAGACCACCCAAATTATAATTGAAGATAATTGATCCGGTTTTCGTTATAAAATGTAATCTTCTTCTCGTTGTCTTTATTCTCATATTTATTATATGGCACGTGATTATATGATAAAAATTGATATTTGCGTAAACTATACGTCGTACTAGCAGAACCTGAATGGATGAATTATTCAAATAAAATCTATAGATTGAAATGCAAATCTCTATTCAGAACTAGTATTATGTGAAGCAGAAGATATAGAATAACCCGATTTGATACCACCCAAGTTTGAAACGACCTCATTGGTAATTTTTTGAGACATTCCTGATAATCTATTAAACTTTTTTAATAAACAAGGGTATCTATTCTATGTCGGTTGCAGCTCTAATCCTTTATATTTTAAAGCTGTTTATATTTGGAAACTTGTCCACACCATTTATGGTTACATATTGATTGTAACAGTCTCTTTTTTCTATAATTAGTTCTTTTTTCGGTTTCGTTTCATTCATTAGCCGACTTTTGTTTTTTTCCTACTTTTTTACGTTTGACCACCACGAGGTGTTACACCAATTTGCGGCATCTTTTTCAAAGAATCAATTTAAACCAGATGACCTATGGTATATATAGGGGACTATAAATTAATTTAAATCTAGATAAATGTTTCCCGAATTTTGTAATCTCATTAATTTCGTTGACATAATTTAATTGAATCAACTTTTCTAAAGGAAATTGTAGAAATCCTACAAGAGAATACGATCCAATTAACAAGAATATCAACAGTCCAATAATATAAATCTGATCAATTATTTCCAATCAGGTGACATTTTCAATGAATATCAGATTACGGTAGCCACTGATGGATGATTTTCGTGGTTCAGTTAGAGATTTTAATCTGTAAAATTTAATTCTCCAGTCAGTGAAGAGAAAAATATTGACTATTGGTTTTTTTATTCTTATTGTTAGTTCCTTATAAAATTAATATACTCCTATAAGACAAAATTAACACTTCTGTATAGTGTATGTGGTGAGTAATAATTCCATCACGGTTTTTATCATAGGTTCGATTTTAATTATAGATTAAGAAAATTTCTTCACGTATGTGGCGTTGATGATGAATGATTTCAAACTAATTTTGAATGGTTGATTAACTAAAGCTTTGTTGTTATTGCAAAGAAAAAAAAACACACACCCGCCGACTTAATAAATTCCTCAATTTCAGTTTACTTTTAATTAATTTTATCGATTATTATAGGTAGCGAACTTTTTTTTGTCCTCATAGATAGTAACAGTAAATTTATTATTATATTTTTGAAAAAATCGTATTGTGCAATTACCATAAGTATTGACATTGCTTTTCTATAGACATTACGCTATTAAATTTTTATGATGGTAATAAAATTTGCGGTGACTTTTTTGTTAAATGTCCAAGAATAAATTATAGCTAACTTTATTATCTCATATCAATTGAAACTAACTAGAAGAGGAGAATATAAACTTCTATTAATATTTATTGATAAAAATTGATTTTCTCTTCTTTTTAAAAAAAAAAATATCCATATGTATATCTCTTCAATGACTGGAGGTGATGAAAAATTGTTGACGCTGAAATATATATTATAGATAAAATATCAGTATGGAAAACTTGACAACAATAACATGTGTACTAGATATACAATCTAAAATATGGCTATGTTACTAGGACTATATTTAGATGGGAATGATTTATTTAAGATTTATTTAAATCAAGTATAGCCACTAGCTGGAAATATTTAAAACAACGACATATTGGCAAAGATTTTTCTATAAAAACACCAATTTTTTTTTACTATAATTTAGATACAATTCACATTTTCTAACATATTCATTTCTCTTGTGTTGATGGTGCTGTCAAAGTGTTTCTAATAATTATAGTGTTTTGTTGGATCTTCAAGATAACACTGAATCAACCGTGTTACAATAATTAACTTGTTAACTACAGAGTAGTTAACGACGTAATTCATAGTTAGAGATGTTTCTATATTATGATGGTGGAAATTTTTTAGAATTATTGAGCAAAAATTTTAATTCCAATTGTTACTCAACGACGCCAATATTTAAATGCCTATTAGGTAACATAAAAACTGTTTAATTTATAGAAAATTCACCGTGATATTTATTAATTGAATCTAGTTTTTATTGATTATTGATGAGACAAAATCGATTGATTTATGAAATATAAAACCAACATATTCAAGTATAATTAATGAATGTGAAAGTCATCAGGTGTAATTATATTTTTTCTTTGGATATTTAGGCTATTCCTTACTTTTTTTTAACGAGCTTCCTCCACAAATTTTATGATAAGTTAGACATACTTTCTTTTGGTGCTTCATTTTGTAAATTTGGAAATATCTAAGAGAATCATAAAAACACAAATATCCAATAATTTTTTCATGTTCGTTGCTTAACTATCGCAAAAGTTTATTATTTACAAATTCCCCGCCTTCAACACCCAGAAAAAAGACAAAGACAGAGAAATTAACAATTTATCGAGAATTTCTCTGTAATTACGAATTCGGTAATTGGATCAAGGTTCCCTTAACTCTCTACCAATACCAACAAATAGGAGACAATCAGAAGAATATGTTATGACAGCAATATATTTATAATATTGGGATAATTAGTTGACATTTCTTTTCTTTAATTGTATTTTTTTTTTAAGTAATCATCAAGTCTGTTATGAATGAAGGTCGTTAACTCATCTTTATTATTATTATTATAAAAAAATTGTATGTTATTGGAAAACTAATTACAATAATGAGAAACATCACAGGAGATCTAAAATTATTGGATAAACATGAATGTGTGGCGAATGGTTGAGAAAAGTCCTTGCAAATTGAGGTCTTCAATGGCCAATCACAGTTCAGTGAATATTATCATCCAATTTATTCGTATACACATACACATACATAGGTATAATATATCTGTAAAGTTTTCAAAGAGATGGGGGCCTTTAATAATATGCTAGACATAAAGAGATTTATGTGTAAATTAATGATTTATAACTGGAGATTGTTTTAAAAACGACTGGACGATTATTAAAGTGAATTGATTGGTTGACCCCTGCCGCAGATGAGAAATTCCATTTTAATGTGCTTTTAAACGTCACAGGATAATTCGTTTTTTTAAGCTTTTCGGATTATTATTAATTGTTCTTGTTTTTTTGTTCCTTTTTTTTCTATGTCAATTTAACAATTGCTCAAATTATAACTTTCTTAATAGACATGAAAATAAAACACAACACTCATTTGAATCAAAGTTAATTAACTGGACCACCATGTAGATGACAATATAGACAAAACTCTATATATAATTTTGATCGACATGATCAATCAATTGATTATTGGTGAATATATATGTTAGATAAATGACAATCTAATCATGTTATAAAGACAGTGTCTTCTTATGATCAATCCCTATTAAAAGGATTTGCATACGAAGTGTATTCAATGTTTACCTTGACAGGTGCAAAAGGTGATCTGAACATGTTCTAGTTGCTGATTTTTATTGGATCACAAATAACAAACACCTTACATAACAGCCACGGCCTCCACAACAAATACTCTATATATCGTGTTTTTTTTTTTCGAAAAATTCTTTGTTGTAGAAAAAAACTAAAAAGTCAACTCTATTAAATGGTAGAGACATGATTGATCAACACTATATAATATGATAGAATTATTCAAATTAATTCTGTAACATTTTTTTAGAATTCTAAATTAGGACGAGTGTAAACTGAATTTCTTATCATTCGTATGTCTCCAAAAAAAATTCTTGATCCTATCATTGTAGCAAATTCATTATCATAACAACGTTATTGAAATGGAAATTTGGAAACCGGTATCTGATTCACATTAATCTCTTGTTAGAAGCTTCTGAACCTATTTTTATTTTCGTCTTTTTTCTTTCCCCTTTTATTTTTCCTGTTACAATGCCAATTCTTATTCTAGGTTATATATCTTTATTTCATTGGCTAAGTAAACAAGCTAATAAAAGATAACTTGAATGCCGTTCGTACTTGGATTTAATGTCGGCAAAATGTTGGTATTTCGTTGTGGGATGAACAAGTTTCGTTCATTATTATTTGGACGAGTTTACATACAAATTCATTGATCCAATACGTTAATCTAGGTTGGTAGTACCATAAATATATAATGTAAAGTTAATAGGTATTCTTTTTTTATTATTATTAACTGTTAAAACCAGATTACTATGTAAATATGATATGGAAAAATGTTTCGTTACTTGATCGAACATTGAAGTCTCTACGAATCTTCAGATTAATTGTAAGCAAAGAAAAACTGTAGCGGTTGATCAAAGTAAAACTAACAATAAATTCACTTCGTTACACAACAGATTTAATTCAATTAGAATTATTTGTGTGAAAACCGTTACGAATTGGACAAATTAGATCTTTGGGTGGTGAACAGATAGATAACAATAACAACTATAGATTATTGATTTTCCTATTAATTCAAAAGAGAAGGTAATAAAAACCGACTATTACCTACTGTTTTCTAGTTTTTTTTGTGTAATTCAATAGAAAAAAAGTTTCGAAATTACTTTAGTATCAGTACCGTTCACCTATGTATATTATTTATATCTCGTTAGGTTTTGCTCGTTTATTTTTGCAATTTGACGAGATAAATGATTTTACCTATAAGATTTTAATGTGTGGAATGACGGTCGGCTTGTGTTGTTTTAATTAAAGACAACTCGATTTTAAAGCAATTTTGCGCTAGCATTCTAGAATATTAAATATAAGTCTTAAGATAAACAACTATGTAATTGTCGAGCCGTAAAGTTGGAACTTAATCTATGCCAATTAATTTAATTAAATAAATAAATTGTGACGTTGTCAATAATTTAAAATTAATCACATTGAATTTTCCACACACATGCATACAAATTGTAGGTATATAAATGTATTAAGCAAAAAATCATCTCTTCTTCCTGTCGCATTTGATGATGTAATTTCAAGTCTAGATTTGAATCTTCCACAGCAATTATCATAAAATGGAAACCATGTCCGTTGTTGTGCACGATCAATCGATCGATGCTTTCAGAGATATTCATAAAGATAGTGTAAGTTGGTTGTTTTCTTTTTTTCTTTCTAACTTGTTACCCGTCATCATCTACAGTTTAGATTTACAAAACCGACAAATACGGGCGTTGAGAGCTCGTGTCTGTTCCCTATGTTCACTACATTTTCATCTATTCATCGATCACTTGCTTTCAAACGGGGAAAAAAATCAACTTTTAAGATATCTCCTTTGGCGGTTGTTTCTCACAATCAGTAGTGAACATAATAAGATCCAGTAGAGATTAATAATCAAAGACTGATCACTGGTGAAACAATGTTGGTTTCAATTCGATTAAACTGCAGTAATGTAGGCAATTAATAGTACCTAGTACTATAAAATGGAATAAGTATGATTAATTCAACTAGATTAATATAAATGTTTCTTGCTGTTGTATTATAATATTAAAGCCCCCCTATTGGTAATTGAAATGAAATTTTTGCAGGGGATTTAAAAAAAATTCTATAAAATGATTTACGTGCATCATATCAGTAGAAACTTGTTTCGCTTCTCTGGCTAAATATTAAATGCCATGTCATGAGATTAAAACGAATCATCTACATATTATCTGTAACGAATTTGTTCTTTGGCTGAACGTCACAAATTGCTAATTAAAATTGATTAGCAGCTAGAATGTCTTTAAGAAAATCTGCTTCTATAATATAGGTACTTAATCGATAATAATGAACTTGAAAGTGATGTTCCAGTAAAAGCAGAATTTATTGTCGGTTATTCAACATTTACAGGCATACCAGTGTCGCGATTTACCGTCAAAACGTTTGTTTACCAGTAAACTGCGACTCCCAAAGGAATATCTTTATCAAATATAAATTCCAGTAAACTACTGTGCATTAATAATGTAATATAATGGTAAAATGAAATTTATCAAAACGAGAAAACGAAAATTCCTGAAAATACCACTGAACAGTTAGGTTCTTATACTATGAACTAAAAAATCTTCAGAAAAAGTACAAAATGCACTTGAAATTCTAGTAACGTTTCAATGATCCCATTTAACGATCTATTGTTGTTCTTTTTTGTTGAAATTATAGCATTTGATAATAGGGCGTTTCAACCAAGAATGGTCTAACGAGTCAAGTTTCCTTTTATTATTAGAAAAATACTGCAATTACTGATTAAAAACATCTCCTAAATATGTACAATAGTAATAAAAATCCCATTGAACTGTTAACTATTGAACAGAGAACGAATTCCAATGATTCTAATACAAATTATTTGAGAAAAATCTTAACACTTCCAGTAGCAATAGTTCAATAAAAATATTTTTTGTTTGGAATTTATTGCATGTTTTATTGATTAACGGTTACTAGTTCTTGGGATCAATTAATAACGATTCTTCATTGTTAAAGATGAGGTGTCTGGATCTTGTATACAAATATACAAAATACAAAAAACGTATTTTCAAAGGTAATTTATACATATAGGACAAGGGAAAGTTAAAAAGGTGACCAAAAATCCAATTTTTTCAATGCAAAAATCAATCAGCTCATACTAATTAATACACGTGCAATACAACTTGAAGCAAGAATAATCACAAAATCCATCCAAAAACTCAATCCGGTGAATGGCAAAGATTTACTATGACTGATGAAGCTCCATATATAGTATGAAAATGGCCAATTCACCAACATTCCAAATTTTAACTAGATTTGAAAGGAATCACGAGTAGCAAGATCTTTCTAGACATACTGTCGACAGATTATTTCATTTTAAGAATAATTTAGACACAAAATTAGTATTCTGAAAAGAAAGAAGTATACATGTGCGCACATAAATAATACTGTTGAAACGGTTTTATCTATGGGTCCACATGCGGAAAATTCAACAATTGAATTAAGGCCACAATAATTATCAAAACAACACGCCTAAAATGTTAACAAATCAATAAATATTACGAGTATTTCATATAATTTAAATCCACTTTGTCGATCTTTATCAAATTACCACTACAGCCACGACTGTAATTATTTTAAATAACATATAAATTAAATAAATTATATTGTAGTTAAAGTTTTCATGAAATGGCAATAGAATCAAATCATGATTTTTTTTACGTCAATATTACATGTACCTAGGTACATTTAATATTGAATTAGGTCAAGAATCTTATTTTCTACAACAAAAAATTAGATAGATAATGGGAAAAACCGTGTGAAATGGGAATTTATGATAAATCTACAATGTACAAATATACATAATTATTAGTATGTCTAATATAATCAAGGATGAAACATCTGAAACTGGTCATTAAAGAATGTTACAGAGAGGAAAAACATCAATAAATTTATAAATTACGATTGGAGAATATCGACCATTAAAACTAAACAAATAAAATAAATTAAACATCAACATACATATTATGATAATATATTAAAAAGAAAAATAATTAAAAGGAAAATATTAAAAGAATTTTGTTAATTAAATCATGGACGTCATTAATTAAGATCTTGATAAACCGTCAACTGAGCAATATAGTGTCATAATTATTGTCACGAATCTTAAAACAGAATTAATTTAAATGTTTTCATCATCATTATCTATTAAATCTACTTATTTAAACTAGTGGTAGTTTGAAACATTTTTACGAAAACTGTTTGAATAATTCTAATGAAATTCTACGGGAAATACCTAAGTATTTAAAAAAAAATTTGTAGTAACATCTTCTTTGATTGATGTTTTATAGGCGTAAGTTATTTGTTTACATTATTGACACCTTGCAAAATTATAATTTCACTTCTTGTTGTTTGATTGATAACAATGAAAATGTTTTGTTTTTTTTATTTGAAGATGTGATTAATGGTACACCTGTTTTTCATGACAAACAAACACCGCTTAAGTGTTTTCTTTCTACCTTCTTGTATTGTTGTTATTAAAGTTTGATTGAATTTCAATCAACACATATATGTGTGTATATTATTGACGAAATTGATTTTCAAACTTCATTTCAATTCTCTATATTTACTTCTGAACAAATCACCTAATAAAGAAAACATTTAGATGAAGAAGACTACTAATTATTGTATAGCTGAACACTGTTTTTTTTTTGTGTGTGTGTCCATATCAGATTCTGATCAATCAATACGAATAATGTTGAGTCATTTTATTAGTTTGCAGCAATGGAAATCTAAACATTTTTCTTTTTATGAATAAAGCTGTTGAACAACTCTATTCAGTTTTGTTTATTTGTTCTGAACTTACACTATTCAAGCAAATAAAACGGTAGAATCTAATTAGGTGCAAACAGTATCGACATGTTGTCTTTCGTGTTGGTGTACTGAAAACAGTCACCAACATGAAACACGCAGACTGGGAAAAGTCACGCACATTTCTCTGTCTTATACCATCACATACCTACATTGTATATAGTAAATTGTTTTACTGGAAGATGCAAAGAGTTGTAACGAACACGAACATCTCAGTTGACCATCTGATAACAAAACGAAAAAAAAAAATATCAGAATGTAACCAACCATTTCAGTAACGCCCTGCTTTTACTTGGAAACGAGAAGAATCGTGATTGAAGGCAGTTTCAATGTACATAATTATGACTTTAATCATGAGACAAGATTTGCAGTTATATATTTTAATG
>JAZBHA010000003.1:117424-131816 GCA_037464855.1 Iselma pallidipennis
TTGACATTAAAGTTGTCCAGTCTGATAGAAAAAAAAAGAATCAAATCAATGTGATTTATTTATATTAAATCCCGCTTCTAGAGGCGATTAAGTCAGATTGAATTTTTTAATATTAGTATTTATGATTTTTATATAGATTTATTAATATATTTTTACATTAACTAGTTCAAAATTGGTTAAAAATATACGTCTCCGGGAGATAATTGTTAAAAATAAACTACATCCTTCATTAGTCCTAATTTTTAATTCAAACTTTATTACTTCCTTGGGAAAAAATCTAAAAGGAAGAGACTAAAATTTATGACCAGTTGAGGATTATCTTCAGTAATCTGATCATTCTTGAGTACATTAATAGCGATATCAAAACAACATCATCAAAGATATAATTTTACCTTCAAATTTATTTAATATTTAATTTTATATCCTAAGATTTGCTGATTAGTTTTCTGTAAGCATATACTTTCACAACACGTGCGTTAGTCTAACACCCACATTATATTATTTTGAAAATTAATTTATTTGTCTATAAAATTCATTTTTCTTGTGAAAATTCTCTTTTATGATTTCTCTATCTTGACAGATTTATCATATTTTGGTAACTAGTTGAAAGGAATAATTTTAATTAATTTTACACATAATTCTTTATGTATTTTCATTTTTTTATATCTCTATTCAATTGAATTTCAATGAAACATAAAAATTCTTTAAATTAACAACTGTATAAAATAGATTTATCTAAAATTTTTGTGTGAATGCTCTTTAATTGTTAAAAAAATTCCAAATCAACTTGTTAAGTTTAGATTACGAGAATATATGCGTTCAGAATCTGAACGTAGTTTTGATGAATGTCAAATACGAAGGGCACGTCTTCAGTCATTAGGTCTTGCTTATTTGAGTCCACAAAATAAATCATTAGCACAAAGTTTTCGTTATATGAGAAATAAGCCGACAATTATTGCATTTAAAACACCAAGTCTAGAGAACTGTGAACAACGAGACTCTAGCAGTTCATTAGGTTCAGTTGGTAAGTTTAATTATAATGATTTTTAATTTCGTAATTCTGTAAATTTTCAAAAAAAAATTGCTTTTATTCAGGTTGTCAAGTTAGTAATTTAAGTTTCACAACGAATCCTGAACGTCAAGCTGAAGAAGGACGTGTTGGTATCAATTTCTCACCGGCAGCAGTTGCTTTGAAACCAATGAATTATCCAGTTGGCAAACCTTTAGAGGTAATTATTTTTAATTTTTGGGTAAATTCCTTTTTCCCAATTGTTGTAAATTTATTGGTGAATTTCGGTTAGTAGCCTATTTTTGAAACAACAACATCTAACGACAGCAATGAGGATATTTCTGACAATATTTTAGTACATTATGGTGCTGGCACAGAGGTGATTAATTGTGTTGTGGTTTAACAAAACTAGCTTTTACTAACAATTATCATAACAGCACATTTATTAACATCCTCACACAAAAAATCCTGACTACAATTCACCATACATTTTTAAATAATAGATTTACTTGGATGGACCTTATGGTGCTCCTTCTAGCCATATATTTCGAGCACAACATGCCGTTCTAATTGCAACTGGAATTGGTGTTACACCATTTGCATCGATATTACAGTCAATAATGCATAGATATTGGAAAGCTCGTCATTCGTGTCCACGATGTAAATTCTCTTGGGCCAGTGAGATACCAGCCACAGTTATGAATTTAAGAAAAGTAATAATGAGATTTTCCCTATTTGTAAAATAAATTAGTAAAAATGATTCAATTTCAAGGTGGATTTCTTCTGGATTAATCGAGACCAGAGAAGTTTTGAATGGTTTGTTAATTTACTGAGTCAATTAGAGATTGAACAAGCTGAATTAGGTGGTGCTATGGAACGATTCCTAGAAATGCACATGTATATTACTAGTGCCTTACAAAAAACCGATATGAAAGCAGTTGGACTGCAATTAGCTTTAGATTTATTACATGAAAAAGTGTGTAAATTAGAAAATAAATCCGTATCAAAAAATAATTTACAAATTTGATTTTAGGAAAAACGAGATTTAATTACAGGACTAAAGACACGTACAAATGCCGGTCGACCGAATTGGGATAAAGTTTTCAAACAAATCCTTGATCAAAAGAAAGGTAAAGTGACTGTATTCTATTGTGGCCCACCACAACTAGCTCGTATAATTCGTGTAAAATGTGATCAGTATGGCTTCAGTTTTCGTAAAGAATCTTTCTAGTTGTAGATTTTGTTGTTGCTAGTATTTAATTTTCAAATTTTTGTATATTATTGTGTATAGTTTTTTTGTTTTATTTATTTGTTTGAAATGATTCTTCTTTACTATTTTGTTAAAATCTAATTCCGCAACTTACGGTATTAGGGGTTGCCTTGATTTATTTTTTTTTTTACTGCCGTCTTGTTATTTAGTAATTTCTTATCTTGGCATTTTTTTTTTCATATTTAAAGTCGCTTATAACTACTATAACTTCATTTCTTGTAGTTTTCAATATCTTGGTTAAGGGGGTCTATATGCATATTTACTGTACTTGTAATTGTTTGTATAGAATTTAATTCATCAAATAAAAGAAATGTTGTTTCATATATGAGTGTTATTTAAACTAACTTGTAAAAAATACCTTTAAAGCTAGAAGAAAATTGGTATCAATCAGTTTTTCAAAAATACATTTTGACAAATTGAAAACAAACGGTCTCAGTGGGTTGACAAAAACTTCAGGGGTCCACAGACCGGTATGCTTGCTTTTCAACAAATGTTAATAAAAATCTGTAAAATCCAAATCCTTTATTTGTTCACTTGTTTGCCCGTTTTCTAGTTTTTTCAAGCCTACCTAACATTTATACGTACGGAAATAATTCTGGGCGTATATTGGAAAGTAAAACAGTTTCAGATAATTATCGATGAGAATATTTAAAATTTCAACGACTACGGTATTACTTATTGTTGGCTTGAAACTTATTACTTTAATAATTGATTCGAACCAATTCCAAACTTTAATTACTACCTTGGGAAATTCAGTTTGAAAATTTTTATCGCGTCACTACTCTAGGACAATGAAAAACGGGATAGTCTCTAGAAATTGTTCAACATAGGTAGTAACAGTTAACTAAATTTTCACTAAATTAATACATTTATAGCAATTTGCTTTTTTGCAGGTATTATTTGTAGGTATATTTTGTAAAAAATGGACAAATTTTTGGACAAATTCAATATTTCCATTGACAGTAAAATATCAAAGCCTTTATTTATGAATTTCTTTCTTTTACGATTAACAGGAGTTTGGCCAAATGGTGAATCTTTCGATAGTATTACTTATAAAATCTATACGATTTTTATAATGATAATATTAGCTTGGTCGGATACATTTTTACAAATCTACAATTTTCGTTTTATTTATAATGATTTTCAATTAATGGCTTCAACACTTTATGTTGTATTAGAACAATTTGTAGCTATCCTCAAATTGTATTATTTTATGATAAAAATTGGTGAATTTAAAAAAATTATTAAAGAAATTGATAGTGACATGTTTAAACCGAAAACACAAGCTCATGTATTAATTATGCAGAGAAAAATTACATTTTGGAGAACTATAATGTTATTATTTTTCGGTGCTTGTGTAATAACGATGTTTTTTTGGGCATCTTTTCCACTTTTAGATGGTACTTCAAAACATGGTAGATTACCATTTATTTCATGGTTTCCATATGATTCAACAAAATCACCGTATTATGAAATCACATATGTATATCAAATGGTTACTGTTGTTTATTTAACAACAGCTAATGCAATGATGGACATTTTAATGGTAGCTATTATGATGTACACAGCTGCGGAATGTAATATTTTAAGTGACAATTTAAGAAATGTGTACAAAATTACTGAAAAACGTCTCATTAAAAATAAGACGATTGTCGGTGATCCATCTACAGAATTGGCTGAAGAATTAATTTACAACAATATGAATGATACACTTACAGATTTGATAATTTATCACAGAGCAATTTTAAAATTTGCCAACACAAGTAATGCTCTTATTGATCCTACTGTAATTATACAGTTCGCAGCTACAATTTTAGCTCTCGTCATGAGCATGGTCCAATTAACCCTTGTAATATTTATTCAATTTTTTTACATATATGAATGAATAATTGTTTTACCAAAATTTCAGCTTCAACCTTTTAGTTCTGAATTTATGATGACCCTTTTCTATCAAAGTGCAATTTTCACACAAATCTTTATGTACTGTTGGTTCGGTCATGATGTTTTAATACAAGTAATCGATAACTAATTATTTGATTTTATTCGATAATATCGCATTGTTATTTTAGAGTGGTAAGTTAACGTATGCAATATATGAATCTGATTGGGTATATGCACCGCTTGATTTTAAGAAGAATATTTTGTTTTTAATGATGCGAACACAACGGCCTATCCAGTATCGAGCTCTTGGATTTTTCGTCCTTTCATTAGATACTTTTGGCAAAGTAATATTTATTGATTTATAAAATACGTTCAAGATACATAGAAAAATTATTTACAGATTCTTCGTTCATCATGGTCTTATTTTGCTGTACTTCGGCAAAGAAATCGAAAATTGAACCAGTAGTTAACGCATTGAATAAAGATATTTGAAGAGCACTTTCCTCAAAAATTGGCACTTTTATCAATAAATTGCACTAACAATAAGCATTAACTAAATTGCCCTTTTTTCTTTTCCATACCAGTTTAATTGAACGGTTGTTCTATTGTTAATACCAGAGCCGTAACTAGTATATGACTGGTGTGGCCTCAGCCACAGGCGCCAGGTCTTTATAGTCGTTGAAGATTGGTTTGTAGACCTGATTGGTGTAAAATAGTGACCCTCACCCTCTGCAAAAGCCCATCAGCTAAAAAAAAATAGAACTGAAAGAGATGATTCACTTACTTTACCCTTAATCTTCTGAAAATAAAGTGTAATTTTTGTATTTAGCCATAGGCACTGAAAGTTCTAGTTACGGCTCTGGTTAATACGTTACATAACTAGAATAGGCTCCCTTGAAAATTACACTTTTTAGTGGCGCCTTATGCATCTGATTGTAAGCTCAAATACGGCCCTGCTATGTGTGATTAGACGATCGACCAGTGCTTATTGGGCCAAAGGGGTCGGCCCAATCTTTTGGGACCGGTGTTATCAACAGACCGGGCCAGCCTGAGATTGCCAATCCACCCCTGTAACCTTGTCAGGCAAAGACGAAAAATACTGAAATAAATGTAAAATTTGTCTGTTCCTTCAGGACGATTTGTTGCACCTACAGTTAGGTAATCCTGGCAGGCGGCAGGACAAGAACGTCAAACCGGGACTGTCCCCAAGTAAATCGCTCCATCTGGCTACTTTAGCATAAACTAATGGACAATATTGCATTCTATTTTCACTCTTACTGGTTCCTTAACCCTACAGAGGTCGCGCGCGGACTCTCAGTCCGCAGCAAAATACTTTTAGCTGTAACTTGAGTACTTCGGCGAATTTTCTGTAACCCTGCCATGTACCTCCTGCAAACATCACGTACACAATCCTTATGCATTGGTACGTTCATAGCGGTAGTAGTGTACCCCTAACTTGAAATTGCGGACTGTCTGTCCAGCGCGAGCTCTTGCGTTACTATTTCTTTACTAATAAAATTTGAACGAGGTGAGGCAATACCTGTACTTCTATGCCTGAAACCTTGTTATTCAACGGTTTTCTTTATAGAAAGGCTTGGTATGAAAAAAAAAGAACACTTGGTGAAGTAAAAAAAGTCGTCCTGCGTTCAGTGCCAGGCTTGTGCGTGTCTAGAACATGCTAAGTATGTATGTGTCGACTGCCTCAAAAATATAACGTGCGACCACTAATTAACGTCTAGTTTGTTTGCTAAGCTTACAACATGTGGTTTTTACTTTTAATATGTCTTCTTTACTCATAATTTTAGCGAAAACGGCACTTTTTTGTCCGCGGACTCACAGTCCAGCGCGAGCTCTTATGTTTCAAATCAGGCCGCGACCTCTGTAGGGTTAACTTTTATTTCCTTCTTTTTTGTGTCCGTACATTTAATTTTTGTTTGAATTTATTGGACGCAGTTTAGTGTTTTCAGTTTTATCTGTTATTTTGAAAATCGAGTAAAAAATATTGAAACTTACCATTTCCTGGCCTCTGGATACTCGGAAAGGTCCATTTATCCCAAATTTGGCACAATTTTGTATCACACTATCACTTTTATCACATAATACTTTTGAAAACAAGAACAATTTGTTAACGTTTTTACTTTTACGAAGAAACTGTATTACTGGTTGCCTAATATTAGAATCATAGAAAACGGTTACTCTGTTGATAATTGTTGATTCTATATAATATCCATAGATGGCACCTGTAATCACTAATCAGTAGTACCAACTGTCGTCAGATAACCTAAAAAACTTGCGCGCGTTTTATGTAGTGAATATATTGCGTGCGCCCTTTTTTATATATGGATTTGGATTTCAATGATTTGAGTCGTATGAGCAGAAGATTCGTACAAAGAACATCCCGTACAGTATTAACAATTTGGAATGGGTAAATATTATCAATCAAGTTTACTATATTTTTGGTCAACAATCCTATCTATTTTCCAGTTTTATAACAATGGCAACAAATAATAAAAATCCGAAATTAATACAAAGAATTGGTACACATAACGGTGTGTTTCATTGTGATGAAGCACTGGCTTGTTATATGTTGAAACAACTACCGGAATACCGTGATGCTGACATTATTCGTACACGTGATATGACGGTAACTTTTTTAGGTTATAATTGTGTGTTTGTGTGGATGGTAATTAGAGTTTCCCACCCCCTTAAGGTTTTAGGTACCTGTGATGTTGTAGTGGATGTTGGTGGTGTTTATAGTCCGAAAACTTTACGATTCGACCATCACCAAAGAGGTTTTGAAGAGAGTCTATCGACTGTCAGGCCGGATTTAGCGAAAAATAAATCCATCAAGTAGGCAACCGTCAATTTTGTTTATTGATAATAATCAGGGGCGGATAGCAATTTAAGGCCCCCGTAAGGCAGGGACCCTTAATATTTAATGACAGTTTGTCGTCATTAGTACCTCAAGCTGTTCTTAGTTCCAGGCCTCCGAAAAGCACTATCCGCCCTCCTGTTGATAGCCTTATTTGTAAATTCCACTTTTTTTAGGTTAAGTTCAGCTGGTTTAGTTTATGCCCATTTTGGTCTGGAAGTAATCTCAGAAATATTGAAACAGAAAGATTTAACAACAGTTCTATCACCGGAGGCATTATCTAGAATATTTCTACATATTTATGAGGGTTTCGTTGAAGAATTGGATGCTATTGATAATGGTGTACCAATGTATCCTGAAGGAAAACCACGGTACAGGATAAATACGAATTTAAGTGCACGTATTCATCGTTTAAATCCTGAATGGAATTCACCAAATCCAGAATCAACTGATGAATTATTTGAACAAGCAATGAATTTGGCTGGTAGTGAATTTAAAGAACGTGTCATCGAAGTAGGACAAGTCTTGTTAAATCAATGCCAATCATTTTTTTTTGTAAAATTATTATTGTTATTATTGTTGTAGGCAGCAACAATTTGGTGGCCGGCTAGACGAATCGTACGTAATTCAATTGAAAATCGTCATGAAGTCCATGAATCTGGCGAGATAATTTTATTAGAAGAACGATGTCCATGGAAAGATCATTTAACATCATTGGAAGAAGAAATGGGTATTGGAGATCAAATAAAATTTGTTATTTTTCATGATAAAAATGATTCGTGGCGTGTACAGGGAATTCCCATTCAACCTGATAGTTTTGTGTGTCGGTAAGGGGTTTAAAGTATTTCTCACAATCCTTTTACATAGACAATTTTTTTTTTAGAGTATTTTTACATAAAGATTGGAGAGGTGTACGTGATGACCAATTATCAGAGATCGCAGGAATTCCTGATTGTATATTCTGTCATGCAACAGGATTCATTGGTGGTAATCGAACTAAAGAGGGTGCATTAAAGATGGCTCTAAAAAGCTTACAAGCTGCGCTTGTAGATAGAGAATAATGATGATGATAATAATAAAAACGCGTGTGAAAACAATCTGGATTTTCTTAGACCTTGTTTTTTCCGACATTTCCGGCTTACTGGGCGCATTATTTGGATACAAGACCGGTGAGATCGAAACTAAACGGTAGTTCACCCATAGGGGACTGTGCGTCGGCTGTGTCGTCTATTTTGGAATCGAAACTGTCATAAAATAAATTGAAACAGTCCTTGACAAATTCCTGAAAACCAAGACACCGCCTCTGAACTGCCTGGCAGTCACCAAGAGCCTTTGTTTTCGGGGAGCTTTGAGTCATTGTTCCTAGGATTAGAGTTTCAATGACCACTGTCAGTCCCCTGTGTGTGAATTATCCTTTTTGAGATAAAGAAACTTATAATTACAACGCCATATTTTATTGTGCATACAATAATACAAGTATATACATATACACTTTTAAACATACGTTTGGAAATATTTGGACAGAATTTAACAACAAATAACTTTTAAAACAGTCAAACAAAACAATTATTAATATTTTATAATAATAACACAAGATAGAAAACTTGGATTACAATTATACAAACGCATGTAGAGTATTTTCTACTAGTTATTAATTCTTTTTTTATACAACATTAAGATTTTGAGGCTGTTATGTGTGTCTCTATATATACATAGGTTTTGACCGAAAAAGGATTGTCTAAAATTGATGATGATAAGAGATGATACGAGGAATTATTAATAATTGTTTCAAACTTCTGTCTGGATACTAACACACCACATTTGGGATTTTTTTGAAAATAGTTTATCAAACATAACTGGCCGCAAAATCTCAAATTATTATGAACACACTGTCATATGACACCATACGGTCATAAAATCTATAAAGATTGTTATTTATTTTGGATTTTGAAAAAAATATAAAAAGTTTGAGCTACAAGTATTGACATTTGATTAAAGATTTACAATTTTTCTCTCGTTTTTTTTTTTGTTTGTTATTATTTTGATATAAAATGAGCACAACATTCTTATTTTATATATACCTATATTTTTTTTATTTTTATTATTATTATTATTTATTCATTTTTTTTTTGAGACATCATAAATGTAAAATATAACACTAATAATTATATTTAACAAGGAATATTTTTTTTTTCAATAAAAAATAGAAACTCACCCAACTCTAGGAAATAAAAGAAATCATAGAGAATGAACGATATAATAGATATAGATAGAGAAAAGTATTTATATAATATAGAGAGATATGTAAAAAGAAAAAATTAAAACAACACAATTTGAGTTAGTATTATTGATAATTAATAATTATTTAATAACAATGAATGAAAAATGTTAATGTCAGGTACGGATAGGGAACGGTTCATTGATTCTTTGGTGAAATCAGTGTTTTTATTTTTAATAAATACAGGAAACAAGCGGACAGTTTTAGACGAATGCGTTTTGTGGCTTCTTTTTTTTTCACATAAAACTATAGCAATATACCGTGTAGATTCGTTACGGTGAAACGGATCATCTTTTTTTTTTTGGAAAATCATTGTAATACATAGAGTTAAATTTTCTTATGTATAGCTTATTGCATACTACACGTCCCCGTCTACAAATGTAATGCATGGCGATGCAATGGGGTTAAATAATGTTTCTCTTCGTTTTTTTCTTGGTAATTAATTATTTTGGCAAAAAATCTAATAATTGAAACTTCAAACATTTACAAAAAGAAAAAATCCAGCCAAGTTCCAGATCAATGATTGTGGTGTGTTGGATCATTGATTTAGAACTATGGCCAAGAAAGGGTAAATATTATTTAGCCTATTTACAAATATACAAGCATTTTATACTAAAAATATGTTACATGACACTTTTGACTAAGCTCAACTATTTTTTATGATATTCCAAATGTTGGCACAAATGAAATTATTATTAATAATTATTATTATTTTTGAAAATACAGGCACACATTCATGCTAGTTGTCCTTTTTTTTTAATTATTTATATATATTTATATATAAATTATCAATCACACTGGGTGATTCTTCGATGGTTCTAATTAAGAGATAGGGGTGAGAAACTGAAAAATATCTTTAAAGACTAGAAAAATGAGAACTCAACTATAATAAAAATCGTCTGTTTTCTATAAAAATTGTTGAAAGACCACAGCAATATTCGTCAATTTTTTTTTTTTTTTGTGTTTATTCCTTTATTTTACAAGAATGATTGTTCTCAAATCACACTGAAAAGATCCTAGTGTCAAGTCACATATATGTATATAACACAAGAATTTCATTGTTTTCCTTTTATTATTAATAATATTATTATTTATTTATTTATTTATTTATTATTTTAAACTAATATTGAACTGACAGACATTTCGTACATTTAACAGTATCACAAGTAAATGCTTTTCAAGTTTATATAATAATATGAGTATGTCTACTTTATTATTATTATTATTATTTTTTAAATTAATTTTATTCCATTAGGCCGTATTTAGTGATTTTTTGTAAGTTTCCTTTGAAAAATCAGACTGATATGGGTTTGCAAAACGAAACCTGAGTCTTTCACTAACAATTTTCAATCATTTTTTTGGAGATTTGAGCAGAAACAATGAATTTAATGATGATATAGAGTATTTAGCCCCGGGTTGAGTGAGAATATAATTGAGCTGGAAATCATGAGATATATAAACAAACAACATCAACGAAAGGAAAATGCCTGTCAATTCTCTGGATAGGTACATTAATAAATATTATTATTATTATATAACAACAGTTAATTGATAGGTCTGAGCACCTGATACCTAGACTATCCACCAAGTGGCCCAGTCTGTTGTGTGTGGTCGTTAACACTCGAAGACAAATCATCAACCAGAGATGCTACGGCAGTTTTTCTCTTTACGGAAAACATATAATTTTACAATCATAATGAATATTTTTCTCATTTTTCGTTTTTTTTCTTCTTCTATATATATTTATTTAAATATAAAACATCCAACAATGAATTCGATATATAAGGTTTATTAATATCAAAGGTGGATGATAAGCGACTTATAAACTAGATTTCTTTCAACGTCTTGCAGACACTTAATAAAAACATCAATAATTACATAAACATACGAATAAAATGAGAAATAGATTGTCGTTTTGAATATTATTTTTTTAAAATTTATAATCATAATCATTATAATTATGATTAAAAAATTGGAATATAGCTCGAAACACCTCTGGCCGAGCGGCGACCGGTCTAAATTAATACCTAAATTTAATTATTATTATTATACATACAATAACATGTACAAATATTTATTATATTTAAGTTATTATATTTAATATAAATAGATTCATAGTAGTAATAGACTTTTAAAAAGATCACAACACAGAGTTAAACGGAAATCGGTACAGTATTTTGTACCGATTTTTTTTTTTTTATTTTGTTTTGAGAGCGAAAAACCCAACAAAAACCAATTACCTTGTCCCATCCCCCTGTTATCAATTAATCTATAGAAAAGATATTTCATAGAAAGTTGAATATCAATTCCCTAATAATTCTTCTAGAACGAAAACATCCAAAAAATTCAGACAAAAAAATTGAGCAAACTCCTAACAAGACACAGTAACGATTTTGTTGGTATTTTTAATACGTATAGTTATGGCCATTATGATTTTTTCTTTAATTCCATAAATAATTTGCTTCTATTGCTCATTAGTAATACCGAAGAAAAATTAATGAGTGTCATTTTTTTTTTGTTTAAATATCAGTAAATAATTTAAAGACAACCCATTTTTTTTCTCCAACAATAAGTAGTTGAAATCTGAGCACAAATTCGAAATATATTATATAATATATATGTATGTATATATTAGACCAGGATCACTGTGGTAGTGTAGAGCATTACGTTACGGAGTTACGTAACGTAAGCGTAAATATAGTGTCTCACTCGACATTCGAAAAGGCACTAACGTTACGACAATGGTAACGTAACACAACCCCTATAATAAATATAAATCTCTGTTTAAATATGTGGATTGCAATTTTTCTTACTTTTTCTTTCTTTTTATACAACTAAACTATTCAAATTTTTTCCATTTTACTACATTTTTTTTTTGTCTTCCTAAAATTCATCGAATAACTTTACACATGTCTTTTTTAAATGTTTTTTCTTTGTTCCTATGTAATAAAACTTATCTATTATTATTAATTATTAATTATTATTTCTTAATTAGTAGTATTTATTATTATTACTTTTGATCTGATTTTTTTTGAGATGAATTGTTTTGATTGCCCTTAAATCTGTGTGTATATTTGTCGGTTTTTTAATTTTGATTTTCATATGATTACTGATTACTACTAGGTACTATATGGGCTTGGCACAGAAAGCTCAAAACTTGTACATGACGTTGGATGATCTTTTTCACGACGTTTTATTGGCTCTGCGTCCGGTGGACGATGTGATTTCATATGGGCACTACGACTTTTGATTTTGGTAAACACCCTAGTAATACAAAAAAAAAAACAACAAGATAAAAATGGTATTGAATCATGCCAGAATCATCGTTATAAATCCATCTGTATTTGAATTTCAAAATTATTAGATTTTCTCTTCAATTTTTTTTTCCAAAAGACTAATATTTTCAAACACAGATGGATTTTTCTGGGTTTTTATCAGAAACAAGTCATGTATGTTCGATGATCGGCCCTGTTTTTATGTCTGTTGTGACATGCTCACGTGCAATATGTATATTGAATGTAAAATTGGCTAATATGTTCCACTATCAGAGATCTATTATTAGAACTCCAGTAGCAAGAAAATTGGCTGCACAAATAGTAAAAAGATCCAATTACAAAAAAAAAACTAATCAAAACGTAAATAAAAAAACTATTAATCAGTCAAAAAGAAACAGAAAAAATTTGCGTCAATCATGCTACGATAATCGCTAATATACATCGACTGAAATTGAAGTTTCAATTCAAAAGTAAATTGATAATTTCAAAGAAGTAAAAAAAGAATAAAGGTATCTTCCAGAAATTTGAAGATATATTGTTGAAAAACTAAAAAAAAAAAAATAAAGTAAACTATAAGTTAAAAGATACCTTAGTCCGCTCACTGGATGTTGTAAGAAATATAATAATAATAATAATAATAATAATAATAACGATAGTGTTAGCACGTAAGCAGAGGACGCAACACACCGATCATTTACCTTTATAGTCTTATTTCTATTGTTGGTTTTTGGAGTACACTTACTTCCCGCATATCTTACAGGGGTAATCTTCAGTTGAATCAGGATGACAAACAGACGAACTTACTATAGGGGTACGTTTATCCGAATTTAGATTTGATGGTGTTGGTGAATTTCGAGCGGTACCCCCATGGATACGTATATGACCATTTAGGGCTGCACGTGAATTGAAACTCTGTCAAAAAAGTACAATTGAACAAAAACAGTTTTAATATATTAGAGTAATATATATGAACAGAAAACTCATAAACGGCGTAATTAGATATAATTATTATAATTGAATTGACTCAAAGCCTAACACCGTTAAATGCATCCGAAAAAGTTTACAGGCTCCATGTGGGAACCAAGGGTTCTGCTAGCTCAGGTGGAAGAGCAGACGGCGCGATACCGGAAGGACGTCGGTTCAATTCCCACACGAGGCCTGTAAACTTTTTCGGATGCATTTAACGGTGTTAGGCTTTGAGTCAATTCATTTGTTAATAATTGTAATAATTATAATAACAGTTTTTTTTCTCCTAATGAAATTTTTGTTTTCCAAAATACTTACAGCTGAACAGTCAGGAAATTCACAAGAAAAACTTCTTGTTTCTTGAACTGGCATCGGTGAACCACTTTCAACAATCTATATAATACACATTGAAACGTGTAGAAGAAAATCGAATCGTGAAAATATTTTCAATATACTCACTCCTAATAATTTGGCATCTGGATACGGTTTATCGTCCATATCGGACTCCATTACTTTGAAATGATTATTTCTTCGTTCTCGTAAATGTTTCAATCTACGATATTCATCAGTACAGACCTTCTTCCAAATGTAATAAAATTGTATACATTGTCTTATTGTTTTGGTTCCAATCTAAAAATGATCAAATGATTAATAAATTTCCAGTTATTTACAACAAACATCAATACTTCTTTGGCAATGCTGCAAAAGTCTTTTTCGTATTTCAGTAAAGCTTTATGGAAAATTTCCGTTTCCGATAATGTCCATTTGTCACTTTCACTATACGAATATCCTAATAATGGATGATCTGATGGTAGAACTGGACAAGGTTGCATCAGTTTCA